>PVKB01004094.1:0-159611 GCA_004027205.1 Ctenodactylus gundi
TGAAAATTTCCCACTTTTCATTGCAAATGCTAGTCGATGTTCATGCCTCATTGGATTCCTTTGAAGGAAATATGGGCTCGGTCCCTTATGATTACCTATTATTGATTGCCATCTTCCTGACGCATTTTGTGTCCATAGCACAAGTGTTCTCTGGTCCTTTTTCAATTTCTTATTTAAGTCTTTTGTATGGCTTTCTCTCTAGAATTTTGCACAACTAGTGACCCTGAGGGCCCGTCCCTCACTTTTTTTTGCCACTATGAACCCTACATTTCTCTATCCGTTGATGGCAGGGATTTTATATATCCTGTCCATACCACTCCTGGAGCTTTTGACTGGATGATTCCTGGGCAGTTGAAACAGCAATTTCAATCCAAGCTCCTTAGGGTCCTTCCTCCCAGGTCCGCATCCCTCCTATTCTCAATTCTATCAACAGACCACCAACCCATCTGCACTCTACTACCAATCTCAGTCCAACCACACTGAATCCTGCTACCCACGTGATTCCTTACCTGTACTTCCTCTAGCCGTTTATATTTGGCGCCTGTTACAGACTATCTGCAAGCATGTGTCAATCAGTTTTCCTGATTTCAGGATTATGACGCCATGAAAAACCTGCATATTGTTATAAAATCTTTTTTCTGAATTACATAGCGCTGGATCAGTCCTCAGATTAAAAGCTTCTAATGCATATACAATAAATGTCTTATATAATTTGGAATATTCAATCTGTTCCTTCATCTATCTAATCTTAATGCACTGCACATCACAAGCTATGGGACTTCCAAAAATCGCAAACGCTTGGGTGTTCGCTGTTTTTTCTATTCTATTCATCAGGTTTTTATGCCACTGAAATGCCTGTCTTGACCTTGTAGATGAATGCTTTAAGGGCAGGTGGGCTACATAGTTTTGGTTTCTTCATTGCCAAAAATTCTTACATTATTTTAAGTATCCTGGGACTTTGCATTACATTAATTAATTTAATTAGTACATGAAGGGTGAAACTGATACTCAAGTAAATATTCTAGATGAGTTTGGCGATTATTACTTAGGGAGCTATTCTTAATTTTCTGCACCTCCTGTATGCTGTGGCTGTCTCCCACATGCTCATTGTCACACAAGTCATAGCAGCCTCTAAACTTACAAACCAACCTATATTAACATTGACATGTCTGTCCTTTGACCCCTACCACATTGCTGTTTCACAGTGCCAAGGGTTTCAAAGCTTTCACTCAACAGAGATTGAGCTTTTATACACACAAGGCTAGTCTGTATCATAAATGTATGAGTCAGTCTATTCCTCAGCGTATTCTATGTTTAGCTTACGTGACTCTTTGGTACGGAATATGGGCAGAACTACTTTTGTCTTTGCCTTTGCTTTCAAGGGTTATATTTAGAGCCTTTGTGGGATGATTATATCAGATACTTAAAATGTCAAGTCCCATTTTTGTAATTTAGTACCTATAATATATCAAAAAGAGAAAGGAGATAACACAAGAAATAGGAGATAGACTTCCTGGAGAGGGGAATGGGACTTAAGGATGGAGGAAGAAAAGAACCAACTGAGGAAGGGTAGAAAGAGGGAAAAAAATCATAAAGCAATGCATATTCACACCACTTCCCCAGGCTGTATATAATTAACATGCAAATGAATGTGTCACTAACACATACAAATCAAATAAAGGTAAAAAATAAAAATCTAATGTTTTTTTCTTTGTTTGCTTCTTTTATTCTTTCTTTCTTTCTTTCTTTTTGTCTTATATCTCATGATGTTGTGGATAGGGAAAAGAGCCTTCACACTGAGCTACAACTCCAGTACGTTTTTAATTCTGAGACAAGGTCTCACAGATTCACTAAAATGCCCAGGCTGGACTCAAACTTTTAATCCTCCTGCCTCAGCCTATCAGATATCTGAGTTTACAGACTTGCACCACCAGATCCTGCTACTTAAATCTTTACATGTATCTTTTCTTATTAAAAAAAAATCTGTTAGGCTGATTACACTAATGTTTCCAATTAATAAATGCGAACTCACAAAGATAGAGGGACTAAGTAACTTGAACAAGATCACAAGCCTTCTATGCTGCACAGCCTCACCTGGCACTCAGTGATGTAGACTCCAAAGCCTGTGCTCCTAGCCACTTCTCCGTTCTGAACAGCCAGGCCAAAACTACTGTATTTCAGTGGCACACCCTAGGGAGGTGTGCACGTGCTCAGATGATGTCATTCTCCTACCACATTTGCACGTATTTTTCATTTGCAGTCACCAGCCAGAGTGTTTGCTGACAGCACAAGCACTACAATCTGTACTTTGCACTGGACTCTAACATTCATTCATCTTCTCTGTTCTTTCCTCCTGTTCTTCGCTGCTTGACTTTGCTATTTTTTTCTCACTTTCTGGCATCATCTTACAGATGCCCTGATCGTGTGGCTGGTCTGCCACTTGGAGCCAACACCAAGCTCCCTCTCATAAACCTTTTCCATGTTCAAGAGAAGAGATAAGGATCGTCCTGGGAGCACAGCCAAAGGATGGGCTATGATTTAAACACACATGCATAATCCAGAGCTTAGCACTTACGTCTCATGTTCGAAGCATTTAGTTCCAGGTGAGAACTTGTGGGTGTGTGATTACGTCACACAAGCATCACCCTCATGAATGGACTAGTGCTCTTTTGTAAGGCATCTACTGTCTTTTGCCTTTTGCCCCTTCTGATATACAAAGATGTACCAAGAAATATCTCCACAAACGTGGAGAGAAGAGAGAAGAGAGGACTTTCAGTCTTTAGATATATAAAAAGCTAAAACATAGTATTTATAAATAACAGAAAAAAGACAGGTAGGAAGCTTGAGTAAAGTCAATCAGAAGACAGACTAGGAACAAGGTTATATAATTCTGTATTTTCTATAATGATAAGCTAATAGCACAGTAGTAGTTGACCGTGAGCCATTATTTCAATCAGTCATGAAATCCTGGTCTCCGCTTTGTAGAATCTACTGACAGTTTTAGTAAAAGATCATCAGCAGTGTCACCTGGTCAGATTCTCTGTTAAGACAATGAAAACACACTGATTTCCTTTTGGGGAACAAATTTCACTTTCACTTCAATTTTTGTGCTGTGGTGACTCAGTTACATAGGTCAAGGGTGTATCTGTGATCTGGGCCTGGTCTGTGAGTGTGAGACCTTGAACTTATGCCCTGATTACTGGAGAAAAAACTCCCACAGAATGAAGTATCTCAAGATGGAAAAAGAGTGTGGATGTTTAATACAAACATCATATGTATGTAATCAATCAGTTATCCTAAAATTGTCATCTTTGTGTCCTAAAACAGCAGTGCTAAGCAAACAAAAATAGTTAAAATCAATGAATAATTGAAAATATACAAATTCTGATCAGACAGTATTCAGCAAAACCAATTAAACATTTAGTTGGACATAGATTATTAAATGCAGTTTTCCTTTTTCTTTTCTTTTCTTTTCTTTTCTTTCCTTTTCTTTTCTTTTCTTTTCTTTTCTTTCTTTTTTTTTTGAGACAAGGTCCTGCTCTGTAGCCCAGGCTCCTCTGGAACTCGTTATGTATCTCAGGCTAGGCTTGGATTCAAGCAATCCTCCTGCCTCAGCCTAGCAAGTGTTTGGATTATGGGCATACACCACCATACCTGGCTTTGTGTGGTGCTAGGGAGTCAAATAACAGCACTTTTCTAAGTATCCGTCACACATACATCAAGCCTCATGTATTCACAACATATGGTTATTGCCCTTCCAGTTTTCAGAGGGACATTATAAGGTGAGAACGTTCTCATTTATTTTTTCCAAGTATTATAAATCTATTGTGACATAATATAATAGTGGACATTAGTATACCTGTTTTCTGGCGTAAGTGACAAGGTGTATATGAATTATATAATCATATCACTAAGGCTAAATTCACTATCCAAGAATGATTGTATAATAATCTGAAGAAATACAATGGTAATAGAGGTATTGAACCTTATTTAGAAGGCTGAGAAAGGCTTCCTAGGAAACTGACATCAGGTCACCCCTTTTATGAGCCAAGCTGGAGTTTAACAGACAGCTTGAGAACCACCTATCCCCTCTCCTTTTATCCCTGCCATAATTGGTTACTTGTCGCAGGGACAGAATACTGGACACCCACAATGTTTTAGCTCAGCTTCAAAAGGTGTCACGCAGTCTATTCCAGGGTGACCAGCACAGCCAAAGCACACATCAGAGGTCTCGTCAGAGAAGCTCTTCACACTGCGGCAGGCAGAAAGCCAAGTGAGAGAGGACCCAGGGAATGTGTGGAGACTGAGGTCAAGTCCACGGCCTCTCCAGGAAGAAGCTGGAACAAAGTTTCCTCTTTCCTTCAGTTCAAGCTGCCAGTTTTGCTACCCGCATCCGGGGGCCTCACTTCCTCACCCGCAGATCAATAACATACACCTGAAAGCTCTTCTCTGGGTGGCCCCAAGCTCAACAAGTTGATACAATTCCCACAGGTCAAGCCCAAAGCAGTTTCCTCTTCCAGCCCGGTCCCACCTCACAACAGCACACGGTTCCATAGACACCCCACTCTGTCCAGATACATAGGCCAGATCTCAACCACAACAATCCCCACTTGCTCATGCTTGGCTTGTGCAACCTCCACCTGCTTTTGTTTCCTGGGAAAGCACCGTGGTGTCCTCTGGACATGGCCTCAGGAAGACCAACAGACACAGGCCCAGCTAGTGAGATCTAGCATGCTGGGGCAGGAAATTCTAAGGTCAAAAGTGGCTGGAATGCCATCTCATTAAAGGGGTTACAAGCTCCGAGAGGACAGTCTCCTGAGCTTGTGTAGTGGGACGCTACCAGACTGTCCACTGAGCCGATATAAATGGACTCCATTAGGGAGCAGCACAGTGTACAGCAGTCCACACAAGTCCGGGAGGCCGGACCGTGTCCAAGGGCAGAAGCAAATGATATTTAGGTGAGTTCTGAAGGCAAAGCTTGTTAAGTGTCTAAACATCAGAGGACGTGGGTGTGAGGAAGGGATGAAGGCACAGGTAGACCAGCACTTCCGTGTGGAATGTAATCTCGTCCACTAGAAAGCTAACCTGTGCCTCTGGTGACTGCTATTTTTTTCTATGTCTGAAATATGAATATGAACAATGGACAAAATAATAACAAATGCACTGAATAGAAGTGGGCTAAAGTTGCTCCACACTAAATTACTGCCTCAAAATAACAAAATCACATGGTCACACATGCAGAGAAAAAGAGATGTATAACAAATAAAATAGACCTTCTGAACACTTCCCCCAAAATACCGCTTTAGAGAAATGACGCGTTCTGCAGAGCTTCCAGCCACCCAATCACTCCGGGACTAGTTCAGCTGAGTGACAGTCACTGAACATGTCCACAGAGCTCACAGTGACAGAAGCAATTTACCTGCACTTCTCTTGTTTAATTAGATAGCAATCAGTGGGTGTTGATTTGGACCCCACACGCTTGAGCGTAAGAAAAGCACGACAGCAGGACCGGCTAATCATACTCCAGGCACTAGCTCAGTTTCAGGGCTGCAAGAGGCTTCGTTTATACCTGCAGTTGAACTCAAAAGAAGTCGCAACTCTGAGGCCTGCACAGATTTATTGAAGGGATATGTTAACCTCACTGACAGATAAATGATTCAGTATGCCAACTGTCATTTTAAAAAAATTAATAAATGCTGGGATATAATTTCTGCACAAGGCACTCCATTTTGGCTCTACTACTACAGTTGTGGTCATTTGGCTGAGGCTGAAGTGCTCCTTTCACCAATGTTATCAAATACTGTTATGAAGAATGAATAATTTTCTTTTAAAATATCATTGGGATTTGACATTCTGAAGGATACTTTTACAATAATACCTGGAAACTCCTATTTCCTCTGTGAAGCTTTTCACAGATGATATTTTATCTGATTTTCCTAAGATGTGAATGTTCATCAGATGCTGTCATAACACCCAGTTTAGCAAATTTTGTTATTTAAATAATTTCAGTTATAACTTACAGTTTTTGCCTCTTATGTAAATAGACTCCAAATTGCTTCGGAGCAGAAGTTCTCCAAATATGGTCTCAGCCTAGAGGTTATTATATTTTCTTTCTTTTTTCTTTTTTTTTAGGGAAAGATTTTTTAGCTATATTAACTCTCCGATATAAAAATTCACAAAACTCCGTGAAAAGAAAATCTCAGAAACCCTTTCACTTTGATAAATCTGCAGTGTTGGAACTTTCAAGTTTAAAATTTTCCCCGGGGCACTGTAAGAAAACTGTCAGGAGATAAGTTTGAAAAGAATGTTATAACATTTAGAGGTTATAAATAAATTAAACAACATGGGTCATTGCATAAATGAGTATTAACTGTTTCTACCCGGTTTGAAATTTTCATGACCCACATTTCTTCACATCGCACTATGAGATCCATACTCCATTCCAAAGCTCTGCTTTCTTTTTCCTTTTTGAGAGCTAATAAAACCGCAGAAAAGAAGGGAGGCAAGGGAACGCGAAGGGCTCCCTCCTGCCACCTTCAGTCACCAACCCCTTCAGGAGAGGGAGGTGGTCCTCCCAAGACTGACAGCCAGGCGCACTGCCTCACTCAACAATGAAGCCACATTCAGTGAAAACAAGATTGAGACGTTTCATACTTGGCCAAGGAGTCTAACCCTTTGGCTTATGAAATGCATTTCCCCGTCCGAAAGTGATGGTAACAGGGATGAGGCTGTCCCAGCTACCAGCTGACCGAAAATGGCACCACCTTGCCTTTCTTCGTCTGCTGCCTATTTCCAGGGCACGTTTGATCTGCAGATTCTCCAGGGCTGCACTCCACTGGATGAAATCCTGACTTGACTTCTGTAACGTTTTTAAAGCGAGAGCCAGGTAACATTCAAATAACTCACATTGCCCTGTGCCTTATGCTTAACTAACGCATTCCAGGGAAAGTGTGTTTTTAAGCCAAGAAAGCTGTAAAAAGAAGGATTATATTTCCTTTAATCTCTGTGTCTTGCCTTAGAGTGAAACAGGGCTCAAACATTTTGAACACATATTTGTTAAGTGGGTTGTAGAATGATTATTGGATATTTTGAAGGACGGGGATTAATAAATCCAATGGAAAAGAACACAGCAGAAGCCAAAATGTGCACAGGATAAATATCCAAAGTTCCAGAGTGTCATACGACTCAAAAATTTTAAGTAAGTCCTCTACTAACACTGAGTGCACCTGGCTTGCCCTCTGCTCCTGACGAGTCCCTATTTCATATTATTTGTAAATTCAATTAGCCTGCCCCTTCCCTCTGTCACCTGACCCCCCAACCTCCGGTGTCTTCTAGCCCTTCCTTCTCTGCACACTCTCTCGGCAACAGAGGACAACATCTCGTGCGTCTTACCCATTGGTGTTTCCTATTTTCCCTGTTGTGTTCCAAGGAGAAACAACATAGGAGCCAATACGTAGACATATGTAGATTTTTATTACCAGGATAGAAAAGTCTCTGGGATGATCTGTTTCCACTCTTTATTATGATCTGATCTATTCAAGAATTCCATGAATTTATATGTGAGTAATAATTTTTTCACGCACCATTTCTATGTGCATTTATTATGGATTATTATCTCCAAACACCACTAGGGATACGTGAAGCTCGACGCTGGCAAAATCCGGTGTATATTGTGCGTCTCAGTGTGCGTGGCAAAATAAATTTGTCTTGGATACGATTCTGCCTGTGTGGCTATGGGCACAAATATTATCATTAAATAAAAAGTATTTATATGTTGGTGTTGACCTTTTAATTAAATGGAAATGGCTGGAGTCAATCATCTACTGACAGGTATTTACCTACCAAGTAATTACAGGGTAAAGAGATTATTTCAGTTATAAAATCAGAAGGCATGTCAGACAAACTTTAGAAATAAAGTCGCCAAGTAATCTGTAAGAACATGTAATTGCTATGTTTTTGACAGGCATTTTCCAAGAAAAACTAAATTCCTAACAGTAAACAATATTGTGAAATGATTTATTTTTCAAGGCATTGGTATTATTTTTATTTTCTTAGTGATTAGGAGCCTGAGATGTGTAAAATATTTACATTCTTTTTAATCATGTGGAAAAATTTTGGAACATCTCAGCACAGGATTCTTGGCAGAAGTGCTTCTCTCCATTGTGCAGAAGCTGAAGCTTTTCGAAGCCATCAGAGAGGGTCGTCTCGGCTCATCCTGGCTTTAGTGTCAGAGACAGCACTTTATACTTTCGAATGCCTTCGACATACTATTTTTTACAAATACTATGTTTGGTATTCAAAAATATAGTGTGTGAACCACTTAACTCAATAATGCTTCTGACAAATTGATGATTGGATTCATATATATTTTTAAATATTGTATTTTTAAATTTAAAAAGATCTGAATTTTGTCTCCAGAAATTTAAACAAATCTCAAAGAACACACTCTTTCTTACTTTATTCCCTCTTTCAGATCCACATTCGCATAAATAGTTCCAAAATGCAATTTAGGCTTCACATTGTCTGAACTCTTAGCCTCTTACACCAGAAAAGGTACACGCTAGGACTGATGACTATGGAAATGAGACATGTGATTAAAATCTAAATAACACACTTGTTGGAGTCATTTACTCAAGCCCCCCCCCCCAAGTTACTTATGTAATAGTGGATGAATGTTTCCAACATCCCACTTTTAATATAGACTTACAGCAAAGTATCAACCAAGACCAGCCCCATAACTCGGATGATATTATAAGTTCAAATGAAGACACAAGTCAGTACTACAGCATTGTTTGTGATTTTGTTTTGTTTTGTTTTGTTTTGTTTTGTTTAACTTAGACTTGCTTGAACTTTGGGGGGCAATGTTAATCACTCTGGTTTCAAATAAAGACCTACTCAACTTCGTAAGCAGAGCAAGCCAAAATACTGGACAGATAAGAACTGTACTCATCGCCAATAAAATAACCCTCAAACTCAAAACATACCTTTCGAAGCTGTCACTGATTGTTAAAGTGAGGGCCTATGTAACTTTTAAAAAAATGATATCGCCTTCTACTTAGCATTTGCAAAAGTACAAGCAAAGGTTGTAGTTCATGTAGGTAGAATACATTCAAAAATTTAGCCCACATCGGTAGCATTGGCAATGAGAATTCTCTGAAAAAGCCCTGTTTTCACCAGATTCCTTTAGGCTGGTGGCGTTCCCAAGGACCAAAATCACAAGAGACATGGCACATAATTTGGAGCTTTTTCCCCATATCAGATAAATTCAAAATGCATCCCATATTGAAACTCATTAACCTCTACCTAGAAATGGAGAAACTGAGGCATACTTAAGAGTGAACTCCAGGACGTCTCTGAACCGAGCACTACTAGGTTCACAAGGACTCCTGGCTCCAGCTCTTGCAATGCCTCCGTCTTCTTTCAATTTCTTTCCTCTCTGATCCAAAATTGCAAATCCAATTTGCAAAAAAGTTCATTATTAACATGGATTCATACACTGAAGAAAAGCTGGGAGAAATACGCACTTGGCTATAAAAATACACACAAATGCATTGTTAAACGTAAGTGACCTCCCTTTTTTCCATCGTCTTTGCTTAAACACTTCTCATAAAAAAGTATTTCTTGGCAAGAGAAACCATTTTTCCTTTATGTCAGAGTCACTGCTAAGTTCACATTTGCGTTTGCAAGTTCTGCTTCCAACTTTCCACTCCAGTTCTCTTCCCCACAGCAAGAAGAAAACGGGAGAATTTGCATATCGCACTGATGCAGTACTGTCGCTGTCTAAGAGAGAAGTTCCGAAGGGTTACGCATCCAAACACACACGCAGGTTGTCGCTGACTCGTCATCCAACATAGCTGATTCCACTTCTCCATATTCCTCAGCTTTCAATTAAGATGCCTTATTAAATAGCGTTCAAACACGTGAAAGCAAAGACCGAGCCTGACAGAGCTTCAACAGGTGCTGTGCATTCATACTGTATGTCACCTCTTAATTAGCCACCAAAATGCAAGGAACAGATTGTACAGTGTACCATCCTAGCCCAGCTCCTACACTCGCTGTTTGCGCCTACACCGCGTATTTAAAGAGACCCCCATCCGGTGGGATTTTCAGACTTGCTGTATCCCTGGAACAGAACCACCATCAACTAAATGCCACTTCATGGATGCCTTAGCCTGCAGCAGCAGCTGGCATTACCAAGCAGTTGAAAGGACATTTTAATCTCCTGTTTAATGCATTTTTCTCCACCTGGGATAAGAAGCCAAAATTGCTGTTAGCAAAAAATGCCTTAGTCATTAACTGAAAGTGCCTTTTTAAAAAGTGTTCCATTACTCCCCTACTGGGAAATTTCAGACTTTATTAGCATTTTTTGAATTTGTATTAGTAGTACCTGAGTGGTAAAATGCTAACGGATGAATACTTAGCTATTTTCCACAGTTTTGCTTTTGGGCTCTCTTTGCACACGAGGGAAAAGAAGGGGTCAGTATATTACACTCTTGATTTAGCTTTCAAGAATGGAACTTGATAGAGGAATCCTCTTAATTTTCTGTTATTAATATTTCTATCAGTCGATTTCTACAGAAGCACAAAAGAATGGATTTAAGGACTCTTCTTTGCTTAAGGTCAACTAAGAGGACATTAAATGCTCTCTAAATGCAAGCCTGTGTGTTGAGATCACATACATGCTGGGCAAGAATTACCTTGCCTGAGTGATCAGTGTTGAATTCAGCCTGCAAGGAACTAGAAATTCTCCCATTGGAGCTCATGTTGTTAGTGAATTCGTTGGGTTGTTATTTTAGCAGGAGAATCCCAACATGAAAACATAAGAACCATCTAGACAATGATTTCAGATACGATCTAGATTGGAATTTGCTTCCAGATTGCTTTATTTCGCATCCGTTAAACAGCCAACTAATTTTTAGAAATCTTCTGTTATGTCAGATAAGCCTGATAAGGTTGTAGTTGGTTTGATTTTATGTCTGTAAGGACGGCAGCCATTGAGCTATCATAAATAAGCATGTGAATGTAATATAGCCCCTTGGGTCCCACACTGAACGCACACTAAAATGTTCTACCAAAATATTTGGCTTTGTAGTAAAACTGAGGGGGAGAATACAAGGCCAAAATGTATTTTGCAAGTTAGTCAGCTGGTTCTCATTCCTTGCTTTATGATTGCATGTGATCAATTAAACAATGTATTATCATCTTACAGAACTGCCCCAGAGACCCTCTCTCTGCCTACCATTTTGCTTCTTTCTTAGCTTGGCAACACAGCAGGAAAACCTCATACGAGGAAATAATAATTTCCTTAAGGTTTAGTTGAGAATGTCACCCATTTCTAATAATTGGTGGAGCCCGCTGTGTTAAAGAAAATATACAGGATGTTTCAGGGACTAAGGCTAAATGTGAGGCACAAGTGGCTGGTGGGGCCACTGGGCCCGAGAGAAAACAGGTAGAATAAAGGGAAAGTAAATGATTAGGCCTCTGCTACAGTTTCTTTTTATTACTTGAATGTAAAAATGATTCTTGAAGTACCATGGAAAGTCATGAAGCAGTGTCTTTCTGTGGCACGGTGTAATGGTTCAATGAGAATTGGTTCTGTCTTTTATTCCATCACTGTCTCAAAGCCTGATCAACTTTGTCAACTGTTCAGATGTGGAGGGTAAGTGGGAGTGGCTAGTTCTGGCTCTTCGTTAGAACCCACAGATATACCTGTGGATGGATAGACTGAGAGAAATAGGAAGATGGCTGGAGAGGTACATGGAGGCAAAATCGGATTCCATTGTGGTTTTGATCTCCTCCAGAGTCCTCTAAGTCATCAGCAAATCTAACTGCATCTGCTGTGTAATATGGCTTTATTGCGCATTATTCAAAATTGGAATAGAGCTTTGCTTTTCTCATATAACGTAACTGAAAAGTTTCCATAGTTAGATCACAAACACATTATGGCTTTTGAAGCAGTCAATGAAATACTTTTTGCATATAATACAAATTATAAGGCTGTTTTCGAAGTTTTTAACTTGTGAATTCCTTTACATATAATAATGCAATTTTAGGAATATTCTTCTCATTTATAAATGCACCCAATTAATCAACATAGAATTAATGAATATAGAACCAATATAATCAATATATCAGTATAGTAACAATGTTAAGTAACAAAATATAAAAACGTTGTATCAGAAGACCTTTCAAAAATCTGTATTTATCATGGGATAGAAGATATTTTATTATGTAAAATGACTTTGATCCTCTGATAAATTTGTACCATGACAGTCTCAATCTCTCCCACTTAAAATCCATACTATTTAATTTACTTTGAGCTAATTGTCTTGTGAAAAAATATTGATTGTGACCAAGTTTATAAAGAATAGCACATTTTGTTTGAATTCAGATTGAAAGCTTATCAGTTGGTACTTTTTAAAATCAAAATTAGACAAATACTCTGAACTGAAATTATGAATTTTCATTTTTTGTTTTAATATTTTTCATATTTTATCAATTTTAAATGCAATTTTTATGAGAATTTTTCTCCAAATACTTGCTTAAAAGAATGTCAGCCTTTTTTTATCCACATGCTCTGAAATAAAACACAGTAAGTACAGAGAACTTTATCCCAAAAGATAAAATACAGATCAGATGTGTTCATCACTATATAACTCTTTCTTTTGACATTAGCTTGTTTCAGTACTAAAGACCAATTCTTACATCTTACTTAGTATTATGATCAGATGAAAGTAACTAAAAACCACCTTAGACAATTTTTAGTTCCATTCTCCTGATCTATCTTTGTTTCATCCTGTTTGTTATGTTTTTTGACTTTTATCAACATATTATAAGTTAGATGGGAAAAGCAAATGACATATGGCTAAAAACAAAGATCGGGAATTACATAACCAGTTTTGCAGCTACACTCCTATAATAAGAAAGCTCTAGAATGCCGAGACAGGAGGATCATAATTGTATGCCAGTGCGGGCAAACGAGCAGCCCAGCGGGACCCCACAAAGCTGAAGAGGTAGTTCAATTCAAGTCCTATGCTTAATCCCCACAAAAAATAACGGTGATGATAATTTTATTAACAGTGACGAAAAATAATTGTATAATGGTCAGCTACCATGGTTTCTAGGAATATGGGTTATTTAACAAATTAAATAACTGAGTCATAACTTCATTCACACCTCGCCAAGTTGACCTCTCCTGGGAAATGCTTCTAGTACTTCATTTCAAAGGGGGATCATATGTAAGCAATGCTTTTATCAATTTAAAACTTGAAATTGAAGCAGATATCAGCATCAATATTAAGAATATAATTGTATTATGGTAATACTCCTGCCAGTTACTAAGATCTTACATTTATGAACTTAACTTCCCCTAAGAGAGGACAGATGCCCCTCTGCTCAACTGTGTTCAGCACACAGTCTTTCACATTGTTTTCTACATTCGCCATCTACACACAACTCCCATCTAATCCCCACGCCCTGATGAGAGCAACTGTATTCAATATGTAAGATCTTAAGTAACAATCATCAGTTTGCAGTTTATTAATAATTTATTCAAAATGATAGCCAAAAAGAAAAGCCAATTTCATTTTCTTATTATTACACATTTAGATCTGATTTTCAAAATAAAATAATAGATTAAATATATTGATATATATATAAATATATGCACGGACCATTTTCAAAACTTTGATTCATCTGTGTAAACAAACACATTTGCGGTCTGAATACTGTGGGGGCGTCCCAGTAGGCCATGACACGCAAGTGTTTCTGTCAGCCTGTGTCAAGTAGGACACCTTGAATTTAAGGAGCTCTGCTCTGTAGGAAATGTCAACTTGTGGAGTCAAGATTCTTACCAAATATTCCTAATCCTCAGACTTTCCTTCCCTGGAGCAACCATTTGATAAGTAATTATCATGTACAAGGCATTGTTCACTCTACTAAAGAAAGTGTATCTAATCTTTACAACTTATGGAAAAATGTTACATCCAGATTCGGGGAAGAGAAGTGTAAGAGTAAGAGAACTGGCAGGACTTGCCTAGGGGCTCTCTCCTGATGTCCCTTCAGAGGATATCCTGGTCCACATTACTCACTTGTTGCTTTGGGTAAAATCACAGATTTTCCTGATCTAGAGGGAGGCTTTTCTCTCTTCTCAATTCCCTCGTGTCACTAGTCCTGTGTAGTTGATTTGTAGCATCTCGTATTTGTGTATGCAATCTATGGGTGTGAAAAAGTGACTAAGATAGAAATTGGTGCCAGGAGTGGGGTCACTGCTGTGCTCTACCTGACCATGTGGTTTGGAGGCCTTTCAAACTGGTTTGCAGGATGAATTTGTGAAGGTTTGAGGATGGAGAAGCTTTGGAGGGCTCTGAGCCAAACTTGATGAAGGATTCTGGTCGGAACTCAGATGGCCAGAACATTGATAAAAGTGTTTATTGGAAAGGCCAGGCTAAAGAAGTCTCAGATGGGAAGGAGGACTGCACCAGCAAGCAGCCTAAGAACCACATTTGTGCTACACTCTTGGCAAAAAGTTTGGCAGCATTTTACCCTTGTCCAGAGATTTTGCCTGATGCTGAGACAATATTGGAGCTTTTAACCACAATGCAACTGGGTCCAAATGCATGCCCTCCCAGTCTCTTAGCTGTGACATGGTCCTTCAAAATCTCAGCTAAACAACAGCCATATTTCCCTAAACTAGATTCCTTAGAAATATGTCTCTTTTAAATAAATTTTCACTAGAAATATTGAATTGAGACAAAAAAGCAATTTCTGTATTCCCCCAGAAAAAAATTGTTTTTCTCATGTTAATTTTTCAGCACCACATTTTTAATTTGTTGATGGTGGAAATTAGTTTCACTAGTAAGTTCTCCAAATGAAAGTTCCACTAATCTAAATAGATTTAAGCCTTTAGAACTGTTAAAAATTTAGAAATTCAGAATCTAAGCTGTATTTTCTAAAAACAAATAATAATGGCTTTTTGAGTAATAAATTCTGTGGAGAAGTACTCAGTGTAAAACGTTTATAGAAACACTTCATATCAAGTGTCTTGGGAACAGAAATAACACATACGAATGTGAGCAGATTTCCTGTTTGAATTTATTCTCTTGATTTCCCAATCTTTTGACAAATTAGGATGTTTTATCATTTGGTGATCACTGAAACTAGAGATGATAAACTTAAAACTGAAGAGCTTTTTGTTTTAACCTAAGATTACTTAATTTTATTTTAAAAAACAAAATCTGGTTTAGGAAAAAAAAGTTGTTGTTGGACAAACTTCCTTATAGTCAAAGAAAAGAAAAGGGAAATAAAAATTCAAGATCAGAATCTAACAAAAATGGACAGAGAAAACCCACAAAGTTAAGAGCTACCTTTCAGCTCTAGAAATAATGGCTAATGTCAAAGTAAACAGATTTTGGGACTTTTAAGAACAGTAGATGATTTTTGCTTTGTTTTGTTTTCTTTTGCTAGTTGCGGAGTAAGTTTAGTGATATACCGACCTGTTCCTTCTTGTTCTCTGTGCGGCTTTTACCACAGCAAAAGGGGTTACGATTCCTGGCGATGACTACTGCTTTCTAGACAATGGTGGAATATAGTGATCTTTCTCAGTAGCCACGACTTTGTTTTTGAAGAAACCTCCTTTAAAGTCCTAGGCACTGATAGCAAAGGGAGGGAAACTGGCCAGCTAAACACAAGGTTCAAAGCAGCACCCTAGACAGCCCCTCACAAAGCCCATTCCACCTCCTCCCAGGGCAGAGCATTTGTGAAGGCAGAGCAGAGAAGGGCGAGTCCTGGCTGTCCTGCCTCTTGACAGAGGAAATAAATCACCCTGCACACTGGAGGATACCTTTCCAGACTGCATGCTGGGAACTTCATTACGCAAGCTGTGCCACACATTACTATGCATATTGCTGCTGATTGGACGCAGACTCGTATCCACAGCCTATTTCTGTCGTTGTCTTACGGGGGCCATAGACATTTTTCTCCATAGATAGATGCGGGCTTGTAAAAGACAGGAAGAAAATCATAGTGGCTACCCAGAAGATCTTTAGCAAAATGTGCTATTGATGAGCTATTTGATTGATGATGTGCTATTTGTCTAACTTCCTTTCCTCTGTCTCCTGATGTTCAAAGCATGATCATATTGACATCGTTTGATACTCACAAAATTTCACTTTATCAGCCTTGTCCCTCATGGCCATGACCTCTTTAAGGAGGAAAGTATTTCCCCATAGAAGAAGTTTCAGTGTTTTTTTTTTTCTTTATTGGTAATCTTTTTGGTTCATTTATAAAAGATGAATTTATACTCAGTTTGGCTTATATGCATGAATATGGTTTAATCTGACTTGGACCATTGTAATGATAAAAAGCTTAGCAGAGGAAGACTTATAATTTTCAGGCTGGAAACACAGTGTCATTTTTGAAGCCAACAACATGAAATTAATGAACCAAAGGAAGTAAAATTAATTGAACACAACTATGAGCAAGACTCCTGTAGTTTGAGAACATTGATGTAATTTTAGAGAGAGTCTTTAGCCTTTTCCATACGAAGAGTTTCCAATGACATGTTGTGACACTTCTTTCATTGAACAATAACGTCCATCAAAAATACACAGAATACTCTTGTCACCGTATACCATATTCTATGCATTGAAGAAGTGCACAGAAATAAATATATCCTTGAATCTTCAACCCAGTAAAATTTGTGGACAAAATAAAATGTCTGTAGTCTTAGTGTATCAAATCAATCATTTAGAAAAAACAAATAACAAGGAATTTATGTACTCTTGGGCAGTTATTAAATGTTGATTGTAGGAAAAAAATATTAGTAATTTATATCCTTTATTTCTTTGCTACTGGACAGGCATAATGTGTCATTTTAGCCTTTCTTTATCCTCTTAAGAGAGATGGTTGCCTTTAAATATTGTTTTAACTTTGACTAAAGTCACTTTTGTCTCATCAAAGAAATATTTCAAAACTCTGTGAAATATCCCAAGATTAACTTCAGAGGGGCAGCTGCATTTCTATCACCAATTTTCTCCAATAAGACTGAAGATTTTTAGTTAGACATAGATTTATAATTTGTTCAATATCAGCATTATACTTTCTTCTGATTGACATTCAAAGTATGAGTTTATTACTTTTGGGGTGGATTTAGTCTACTTTTTGTACCCATTCTCCTTAAATCCCATAACTTAGAGAAAAATAAACAATTCAGTCTGGGTTTGAAACTTTCAGTTATTACATTTTCTGTGTCACAATGTCTGACATTAAATGTTAGAGGGAAGCTCCCAACAAATTTCTTATTTAGGAAAAAAGCAAAAGTGAGTAAAAACTTTGAAATATCTCAAGCAAAAATAAATTCTCAGCGCTTCTACCTCATCTATGTTTCGAGAAATTATTCTTATTACTTTTATAAATAAACCAGGTTGTAGTTATGTTTGTGACGTAAATGAATATTTTAATAGCAATTATCATAAGATCAATAATTCTAATGCACACCTAAAAATACTGTACAATGTCTCCAGCTAATACAAGAATTTGAAACTATCTTTCCAAATGATTACCTAAAATTATATTCTAGCTATATAATCATTATTTTGATTCAATAGACTTTTTTAAAATGTCTGTTTAAAAGTCTATTTTTCTAGCAATAATATCCTGTGGAAAAAAATGTGACTTCTTTTCCACATATATGAATTAATTTCAATTGTTTTCTTTACTCGATTTATTAAAAGAACTTTTTTAAAGATTTGACATTTAAAAGTTGAACCATTTAACTAAATATGTTTAGTCCTTTGGCTGACAATATTTCAAATACCTTAAAAAGTATTCTGTCATGAAGAGAGCTAGTTGTGCATGATATCGGGCCTTGTGCTTACATGCTCGTCTGTGCTCCCGTGGCATCATGCTCCCGATCTTGCCTCCTTTCCCCATCCCTCTCCATCTCTCAATTCCCTAGGGAAGAGTTGATGTCAGCATGTGTTTTAAATGAGTTAAGAGGCTGCAGATTGAAAACAACAAAGAAACTAAGGCGACAGGGTGATGGGGATTCAGACACCGTAAAGATTCTGCACATTCCAGGAACACAACTTACCAGCAAAGGAGTTTTGTCTTTTCCTTAACATTATTGGCCATCTTAGAGCACGATCTGCTGTGAAGACAGAACTCCAAAATGTTCCCAGTGAACTCACTCCGCCCACAGCCTGGAATCCTGGTTGTACCCTAAACTTTGCTCCTTTTTGTGTATTTGAAAATATCTGTAAAATATCTGTCTAGCTTTCAGGATCTTTGTTCAATAACAAATATTCTTCTGTTTTATCATTCAGAAAGAGGAATGATTTTTTTCTGTCTTATTATAAGCCCCCTGCTATTTGTCACATTCTTCATACTTTGCAATAGCAAAATTACACACTTTAGTTCTCTGTTTCCTTAATTCAAGTCTAGTTTGGTAAGGAAAGTGGTGCCTCCAGCTTTACTCTGGGGAAAGGAGCAGACGAGTCATTAATTGCTGATGATGGATTGGCCTGGGATTGTCATTAGGTGCACCTTGGCAGTGGGAAAGATTCATTTGGCCTTATAGTATTTAAATAAAAATCATGTTTGTTCCTCTATCTCTGTTTTAACTTAAGCCATAAAGTTCCCTCTAATGTAGTTAAGAAATCATCTGGTCAAGTAACAGGAAGAGGGATGCAGGAGCAAGAGAAAAATCCTGTTGTTGGCTACTTGAGTGGCAGCAAGAGCTAAGGATGCCAGCATGCCGGGCGGAGCTCTAAGGCTTTTGCATAGATCCGTGTCTGCACTTCAATTTTCTTATTTGTGGAGAGAATATTATAATTGTTTTCCATTCTACACCTGTGAAAGTTTTGAAGTGCCGAAATACTGTTCAACCAATAAACAGATGAGGCACTTTGAAAGTCAGGCACTAATTACAAAATTCACTGCCTCTTCTAATTCCACTAAATACCAGCATCAAAGCTTAATAAATGTGAGCTTTATTTACACAAAACAAACGAAAAGAGACATGTTTAGTTAACTATCGATAAAACTCGTGTTCAGATATGAAAAATCTGCTGCATAATGGAAAGTAAATTGTGTCCTGAATTTGTTCAACTCAGGACAATGTATTGAACATCTACTAAATTTATTCAACCAACTGGATGAACATAATTTATAGATTAATCAGGTAATTGGTAAAAGTGAGTATAGTTTGCCATTTTTTAAATCATCAAATTTAGCCGTTCCATTTCCATGAAATATTTGCCTTAAGTAAAATTTTTGTTTGTTTTTTTCTTATTAGTATTTATATGAAGTACACAATGGTTACAAAAAGTAAAAATTATTTTTTTCATTCTTGTAACACGGGAAATTTGAGTAGCAAATGTAGCAATTGGTAACTAACAACCCTGCAGTAAGGCCAATGAACACTCTTGAACAAGTTTTGATGAAACAACACATTTTACTTTTTCAAGGTCAGACACAAAACTTGATTACCCACAACCTAAAGGAACAAAGGTCTATTTTAGGTCACATTTTCAGGGGGTCTCTGTACATTCATGGGCACTGACAAGACCAAGAAAAGTTGAGCATAGAGCTGTTCATGGCATTGCAAGAGCAAAAACCCCAGCAGCAAGCAGAATCCAGGGCAAAAGTACCTTTCCAGGCTACACACCCAGCAATCCAACACACCCTGCCAGGTCCCACCTGTCCACAGCACCTGAAATTCATAGATAATCCACAACATTCAAATATATGAGGCTTTTGGAAGGTTGCTTAATCGTACCGTGATTGTTTTTTTTTCCTTAGCTTCTGTGTGTGTGTGTGTGTGTGTGTGTGTGTGTGGGTGGGTGGGTGGGTGGGTGTGTGGGTGTGTGTTTTGTGTTAGTTAAAGCAAAAGGGAAAGGAGAAAGAATCATACATCAGAGGGTCAGTCAGCCTCCCCAGGAACCTATCATGCATTCACATGTGTGTGTCTTCTGATAAATAAGAAATCTGCCGTTTTTGAAGCTGGCCGGTAGCACTGGCCGATAATCTAAGTTCTTGGAGAGGCTGACACGGGGATATTGCAAGGCAAGGCCAGCTTGGACAATTTAACAACTTAGTGAACATCTTACCAAAAATGCAAAATGGGATCGTGATACTGCCCCTTGTAAAGGCCATGTGTTAGAATCCTTATACTTCAAATATACATATATGTTGATATTCATGACAGCTTCCTTTACCAACGAAAGCACAGAGAGTAGCAGGTGGCACAGGAATGAGATGTACGCTTCCCTTCTTTCATCCTGGAGAAAGTGTTACCCAGATACATTTGGTTCCAGAGAACAGTATTTCTTCTTTTTCCTATAATTTTCTCAGACTTTCATCTACTTGATGTCTTCTTAACTTTGAATGTCAAAACATCAAAGAATTTCCCCTAAGATAAAAGAAAACAAAGCTAATGAAAACAAATACACGTTTTCTATGAATCTCAAAAATCTTTGTGTTGATTAAAGTTACACTGTGATCTCAGTGCCATTAGTCTCTGTCTCTTACTACTTACTCCCCAATGTAATCACCACACCAAAGATATGTTTTCTAGGGTTGGAAAATAAATAACTCCCATAAAGCTCTGTGAAAGACTATTTCAAGTAGTAATCTTACTTTTTCCTTTTTTTACTAAGTGAAAATGTCACTTTTTGTGTAATAACAGCTGTTTAAAATCAAAATTTTGTTCTACCTGGGATATAAAGAGAAATGAGAAATCTTTTTCTTCAAAGCATAACATAATTCTTAATGCATTCAAGCTTTATACACCAGTTTTCTTGGCCAATTTACCTGATTCTATAGTTGGGCCCTGCTTCAAAAGAGTGCACTTTGGATTAAGTTGTTCAGTTCCAGGTAGAACATACTATTTAGATTAGACCAAATTTCACATGGTATAATGTAAATGTATATATTTATGATCATCGTCACCTCCTAATGGGGATAGGCATGTTACATTACTATGTGTTTTTTTTTTTTGCCAGATGCCAGATTTCACCCTTGACTTGACACATTTCAGAAATAGTTGAAAACTCTAGTGTTGAAAAAGAATTTGCAATCATTAAAGAAATACAGAATTTTATTGATGTCCACATTGTAATTTCAAAAAGAGAGCCACTGGTTTTCTTTTAGAAGTGTTATAAGTAAGACAGATTTCTATATATACCAACATATGTGTATAGGTATATATATATTCGAAAATTTTCCAAATATAACAATCAACAAATGATAATTCCAGTATTCATTTTTCTTTTTAAAACTAAAATAAAATGTTCAGTCTCTTTCAAGCTAATTCAATGTCAACAAATAGTCTTTTCCTATCCCTTTTAACAGATGGGAAAAAGAACTCTTTAATCACCTGAATTACTGTTACAAATGTAAAAAAGAATCTTTTTTAAAAAGTGAGTTCGTGCCAACCTATTTTTGTAGTATATTTTCATCCAACGTATTAAGTAAACAGCTCATTGTGTCACTTCCAAGAAACTGGCTAAAAGTCTCAAAATCTACCTTATCCATTTGTCAAATAAATATTGTCTTCCATCTTCCTACTCTCTATTTTGCATTTGCTATTAATTAAAATTATTTTTAAACTGTATGAAAATAAAGTATTAACAGCAAATGAAAATATAATCAAAATTATGCTGCTAAGTTCAGATTGCTATAAATAGGTACTATTGTCTGAATAGTTTAAATAACAAATACCTGTTTCCTCTAACAAAATTTTGGAGGCTGCAAGCCTGACTTCAGGAAGCCAGGCTGGTCTGCTTCTGAGTGAAGGTTCTCTTCCTGGTTTACACACTGTTGTTTTATTGCATCCTCGTGTGGCATAGGACAGAGAGAAAGTAATTTCTCTTCTTTCTCTTCTCTTAAGGTGTGAAGTCCACTTATGATGTCTCCACTCCATGGCCGCATATTAATTTTCAATATGCACCAGAGTTAGTGAAAGGAATTGAGGTAGGTACCCGCCTTCATCTCTTCCCTAGGAGCTAGGACCCAGTCTCACCCCAGCTGCCAATCTGGTGCTGCCAACTTGGGCTGGCATCTCCCAGCCCACAGCCATTGCTCCCAGTGCAGCTAGGACCCGGATCCCAATGGCCCAAGGCCATAGCTTATTGTGGAGGCCAGGGTGTCTCCACCTGCCACCCTCACTTGCAGGCAATGTAGGCCCAGCCAGGTCTTCCAGCCCTCCACCGGTGCTGGCCCTCATCAGGGTCAGCACACACCAGGGCCTCTAGGCTCTCCACATTCACTCACTGTGCACTAAACCCAAGTCTCACTGTCTGCCACCTTCACCCACTTTAGACTAAGCCCAGGTTTCCCCACCTACTGACACCACCGCTCCCTGAGACCAGGGGCCTTAACTCCCAGGCCCATCCACTGTTATTGCTTGCTGTAGAGCTGAACAACAGGGCACCCAGGTATCGACGCCCAGAACCACAGCTACACCTCAGAGCCAATGCAATAGGGCTTACTCAGCACCCATCACTGCTCCACACCAGAGGCATCCATGTAACTTTTCCCAGATCCCTGCCTGCACCTCAGAGCCCACGCAGATGGGGATAATCCCCACCTGTCACTGGAGGCACCCAGAAAGATCCACTCCCTGAATGACCTGCCAGAAGGTGAGAGGGTCTCAAGTCTGGCCGCATCAACAGCAGAAAAATCTCTCAAAAACAGACCTAGTAATAACTATCAAGCAGGAAAGAAAGAACTAGTTGTCACATAACAGGGAACCCTTCCTTAATGACACAAACAGCATAATATACAGCCGTAGAACACCACTCTTTGCCGCCAAAAAATAGAGATTGCTCAAATGGGAACCAGAGCAAGCCAAAGGAATACTAAACAACAAGATGAGAAAATATAGGGGCAAGATGCCTCAGAAAGTCCCCCAGCCCATCAAGGGAGTCTTAGAACCAGGGGGAGACCCAAACTTCCTCACCTGCAAAACAAAAATAGTTACCCTACAGGCAGAACTCAAGACAGATTCAAACAAAAACTACACAGAATGCTTGAAGAACACAAGACAGACTCAGACAATGTACAGAAAATACTTAAAGAAAACAAGACAGAACTGGACAACAATTTACACAAAATACTTGAAATTTTCAAAAAAGATTTAACTGAACAATTTAAGAAAGAAACAAAAGCAAAACTTGCAGAACTACAGACGTCAATACAGGACCAGAATGACAAGTTCACTGAAGAATTTCAAAAATATGAAAAGATGAAAGAAGAGAGCTTCAAGAGATGAAAATCTCCTTGGGAAGCATAGGGACCGGAACGATACAAAATGAGATAATTTTGGATTTAGAGGACAAGAATGTAATAATGAAGGAGACTATTAACTATGAAATAACTGAACAACAACAAGGAATTGGGATCTTACAGACTACAGAGGACTCAAAGAATCTTTATCTCAGAATAGCAGAAGTACAAGAAAAATGGAAATCCATACCAAAGGTCTAATAAATCTACTCACTGAAGTCATAAGAGAAAATTTCCCATACATAGAAAATAGAATAGGCATGTAAGTGATGGAAGCGTACCTTACACTCCCCAGATATGACCAAACCAGAAGCTCCCCTAGGCATGTTATAATAAATTTCACTGAAATGCAAAGCAAAGAGAGAATTCTAAAAGCTGTAAGAGCCAAAAAGGCAACAGACATACCAAGGCAAACCTGATCAGGGTAAGAGCAGACTTCTCAACACAAAATTAAGAGCCACTGGAATGAAGGCCTCAAAGCCTTAAAAGATAGTGACTGTGAACGAAGACTCCTGTACCCGGAAAAAAGTATATCATTTAAAGTTAGCAAGGATTTAAAAACCTTCTATGACTAAGAAACCTTGAAGGAATTTATGACAACCAAACTATCACTACAAAGAAATCTCAAAAGTCTGCTGGATAGGGAAACAAGAAACAGCCACAACAAAAAACAGAGTGGCAGGTTTATCCTTAATAGAGAGAACAACTAAAATATAAGCAAACAAAAGTGTTGAATATTCACAGGGTAAAAACCTTGAACACCTAGGAGCAGCAAAGGGTTCTGTGAACAGATCACCAACTGCACAAGAAATCTCAGCAAGAATCAACAAATGGGACTACATTAAATTGGAAAGCTTTGGCACAGCAAGAGAAACATTCAGCAAGATGAAGAGACCACCTACCGAGTGGGAAAAGATTTACCTGTAACTCTTCAGACAAAGGATTACTATCTAGAATATACAAGGAACTGAAAAACATAAAACCCCCTCAAATAAACGATCCCTTCAAGAAGTGGGCAGCTGAAATGAAAAGAAAATTTACAGAAGAAGAAGTACAAATGGCCAACAAACATATGAAAAAGTATTCTTTGTCACTGGCCACCAGAGACATGCAAATAAAAACAAGGTTGAGGTTTCACCTCACTCCACTGTGAAAAGCCTACATCAAGAATTCACAAAACAACAATTGTTGGCAAGGATGTGGGAGAAAAAAATTTCTACTCCATTGCTGGTGGGAATGCAATCTGGTGCAACCACTGTGGTAAGCTGTCTGGAGATTCCTTAGAAAGTTGAGAATGGAAATTTCCATTTCATCCTGCAACTGCCTTACTGGGCATGTTTCAAAAAGAACTAAAGTCAACATACCAAAAAGACACATGTCTATCCATGCTTATAGCAGCACAGTTCGTAATAGCCAAATTCTGGAAACAACCCACCCGCCCCTCTATACAGGAATGGTTGAAGAAGATGTGGTGCCTATACACAATGGAATACTATGCAGCCATGAAGAAAGAGAGATGAAGCATTTGAACTAAATCAGGGCCGGCTAGAGCCAATAATTTCTGTGAAATAGACCAAGCATAAAAGACTGACTATAGATAGGTGTCCCTCTTGTTAAATGCAAAAATATAATCATAATAATAACATAAAAATCCTCCACATGAATGACAGGGTAGAAAGAGAGGCGATGGTCAGATAGGAAAGGGGTGAACCTTTGAAAAAGGGGTGGACACAAATGCTCGCTAATTCTCCAAACCCCCTGGTTCTAGTGTGGTAGACTACTTGGAATTCATGCATTTACAAAAATGTTAAATTTTATGACATGATTTTTTACTATTATAAAAAATAAATTACAATATTAAATCATATAAGCAAATGGCAAAAAAGAAATCATTTATAAAACATTGTTCTGAGCTGAAATGCTTATACCTCCCAAGTATGTGTACCTTAGGGTGTCACTTACTGTCTTTGGAATTAGGATTTTAAAGAGGTAATTAAAATGAAGTCATTAAGTAGGTCTTCGACCATCATAAAAGCTATCTTTATGACAAAAGATTAGAACACACAGACACAAAGACCAATGGAGGATGCATCTAGAAGGTAGTCATCTATAAGCCGAAGAGAAGGCCTTAGGAGAAACCACGCTGGCTGACATCCTGATCTTGGACAAAGGGAAGAAATAAATCCCCAAAGTTGTGGTATTTTGCTATGGTAGCCCAAGGAAACTAGCCACGGTACTCCCTTAGCATCTGATCCATTCAATGTAGAACTAAATCTCAAAAAATCTTCATTTTATGTTTATTATAAATCTGTTATTTTATTACATGGAAGCCAACTAATTCACTAATTGATTAGTAACCTGACTAACTACAAGATAATAAGCATATCTGTGACCAAAGTCCAACGAAAAATGGCGTCATGTTAGAATCAACCTGAACACACATCATCATCAGTAAAGCACCAAGGAATCTGAAACAAAAATCCTAGAATTTAAGTTGACCTTTCCTAAACGATGATTCGTTATTACGTACAGACAATCGTTCTCTGAGTTAAAGATACAACCACCAACACTCTTGTAGGAATAGCATCGAAAAAGCAGACCAAAGAAACACAGCATTCTGTGGAAATGCTTTTTTTTTCCTTTTGTTAATAAGTATGTTCTTTGTTCCAAACTGTGTTTTCTCAGATTGTTCATCTCAAAGAGAAAAGAAATTATTAGGGAGAAAACTTTTTTTGCCACTACTTTCAAGGCAGATGGGAACACAGTGAATACCAACGCCAGCAAATCTAACATGTGTTGCAACAACTTGAAAAGTGGCAGTTAGGTGGTTCACAATAGCATAAATCACAGTGCTGCGTCATCAACATGTCAAGAGCTTTTTCCCTTTGAAGTTGGCCTGGCGTGAACAACCTACTCAAGTAAGAGGACTGACAGTCAACATTGACAGATGAAATCTTCTAATCTGTAAGTCCTCTTTATGGCTTTAATGACTTGTTTTGGAACTTGTCAAAATATTACATGTTAGATTTTTTTTTAAGTCTCTTTACCTTCAGGAAGGTCTAACAGGTGTGTGTGTGTGTGTGTGTGTGTGTGTGTGTGTGTGTGTGTGTGTGTTCTATTATCTTTCTCCATCATGATTAATTTTGTGGACTTGGTACCACAGCTTCTGTCTTTGTACAAGCAGCTGCTAATGTTGTTATGACTCATAGTACGCTGCAGAAGACTGTAGACCAGGTTTTCATGTGAGGTAATAATTTAGGACTGAGATGACAAACTAAGTACTCACATGCCAAAAAAAAAAAATCCTTTTAAGAGGTGGAAAACAGTCTCCATATTTTCCAGAGGCAGAATGATTTGTCTAACAGCATGAGTTGTTATATTTGATTTTTGTTTGTGTAGCAGGTCTATGCCATGAAATTTTCATTTTGCTGATCAGAGATAAATCAATGTTTATAGTCACAATCACACGTAAAGTGAATTCTTTTAATTCTCTCCTGATATTAAGATTCTGCCATGGTAAACTAGCAAAATGATCCATGTCATACTTACATTAAGAAATAATAACTTACATTCGCGGCCAAGCTAAAGCTATTGGAAATCTGAGTGCTGTTTTGCTTTGCCTTCTCTTGTGGCTGATGATGTTGAACATCTTTGCATGTATTTGTGGGACGTTTGAACTTCTTCATCTGAAAACTGCCTGTGCATTTCAGTTGCCCATTTTTCAATCGAGTCTTTGATTTTGAAGGGTCTATTTTTCTTCAGTTCCTTGTATATTCAGTTATTAGCCTCCTGTCTGAGGTGTAGGTGGCAAAATATTTTTTTCCATTCTTTCAGTTCTCTTTTCACTCTATTGACAGTTTTTTTCATCATGCAGAAACTTTTAATTTGATATAGTACCTTCTGTTGATTCTGGGGCTATTTCCTTTGCATCTGGTGTCTTATTAGAAAGTCCTTGCCCATCCATCTTGTAGAATTCTTTTTTCTATTTTATTTTCCAGAGAGTTCAGTGTTTCTGTGTTAATTTCAAAGTATCTGATCCATGTTGATTTTATTTGTTATATGGTAATGTGTCTAGATTCATTCTTTTGCTTGTGAATAACCAGTTTTTTCAGCACCATTCATCGAAGAGGCTGTACTTTTTTCCACTGCACATTTTTGGCCCCTTTGCCAGAAATCAAGAAGCTGAAGACAATTGGGAATATCCTCCCATCCTCGGTTCTGTTCCACTGGTTAACCAAAGACTAGATTTAGTAGTGGGCAACTGAAATGAATAGGGAAGTCTCAGATGGCCGGCAAATACATGAAAAGATATTCAACGTCCTTAGGCATTAGAGAAAGGTAAATCAAAATGTCATTAATATAACATGTATCCCCCGGGGAGGATGGCACATATCAAGAAGCCAAAAGGCCATGGATGCTGGTGAGATTGCAGGGGGAAAGGGCAGACTAGTTTGGCACTTCTGTGTTCTGTATTCCTGAGGTCACTCAGACATGGAGTGCTGTGTGCATGTGTGTGTGTGTGTTTACATGTGTACATGTCTCTGTGTGCCCTGGTCCATGTATATGAGCCTATCACAAAAGAAAGGACAAGTGGACAGTGATAACTTTTCTCCAGATATATAGTAGCAGGCGTACGGGTTTGAGAAACTAATGTAACATTACCTAGGTTCTTGAAATTGGTAATTTTCACTTATAAGTAACATTCTACACGGCATCAAATGCTGGTTTATCCATGTAAGCTTGAAGGTTTTGGGCTTTTGATATAAGAAAAATGCACAAACTTGATATTTTGGGAAGAGTAAGGCCAACATCTCAGCTTGCTGGTATGTTCTCCTTGTAGCTGAGGATTTGTTTCACATTTTACAATGAATGCTTGGGGGGGGGGGGTGTAGATTGGACAGTGAAGGAGTATTTCCTAGCCAAAATTAAAGTACACCCTTCAGCGGTTTTCAAATTTTGGTACAATACAGTCCTTACTTGAACTTCTTTTCTTCTTGTCTTTCCATATTGCAACCTATTTTGTAGCCACCCCCCCCCCATTAGATGGGTTAGATAGGGGTATGGCGCCAAAATCACACAAAGATAGTTAAATAAAAATGTTCTGACATTTAATCAGAGACACTCTGTCATCTCAGAGCCTAAAATATTCCCAAAAGAGAATCTTGATTAAAGACCAAGTTCCTGAGTTGAGGAAGATATAGACTAAAATATATTCAAACTAACTTGGTGATCTTAAGAAGATAATAAGGTGTGCTCCACCTCTCTGTTGACTGTATTAATGTTAGTGACAGATTGTTGACCAGTAAATGGGACAGAGTAATCAAGCTTGATGATAGGCTTGAATAGGTGTGGATGAGTCACTAAATCTGGCTAAAGTGGCTTAGTGAATTCGGACAAACCGTCGAGTGGCTCTGACTTTGTTCAGATGTATGATACAGGAAACACAAGATATGGCGTCCTCACTTCCTGTGCACGATCTTTGACCAGTACAGCTTCTTTGTTGCCCCTGTACAATGATGTCATGCTTCTTACC
This sequence comes from Ctenodactylus gundi, assembly GCA_004027205.1. NCBI lineage: Eukaryota > Metazoa > Chordata > Mammalia > Rodentia > Ctenodactylidae > Ctenodactylus > Ctenodactylus gundi. The sequence continues at coordinate 28,820 of PVKB01004094.1, forward strand.
TAATATGTGGGTCAGAGTTTGGATCTAGAGTGTCTCCCAAAAGCCTCGTGCACCTATAAATACTGTATAACATCGGGAGGTGGGTCTGGGTAGAAGCAGCAGATACTTAAGCCTTGACTTTGAGAGGTGTATGCTGGTCCATTGTCCTGTCTCTATTTTGCCACACCATCCTGAGGATCTCTGTCTCTGGAGCTCCAGCGCTGCCACGTGATTCCACCATTTTACAGCCACTCACCTGCGAATGGACTGAGACCTTGTGAACTCTGAGCTAAGATAAACCTTTCCTCCGTTAATTTGTGCGTGTTGGGTATTGAGTCACAGAGATGAAAAAAATTAACCAGACAATGTGTCAATTCTAATTCTAATATGTGTCAGTTTTAAAGACTCAAAGACCCTGAATCCAAAGTGATCAGGCTCCTTACTTTTGAGATGTGTCAGACGAACATTTAATTAAAAAGTATCTATTACAATCAAAGACCTTCTGCTCCTAGTCTTTCTCAAAATTCTCCTCTTCATTGTAGACACACTTACCTCATTGCTCTCGCCACTCTGAAACAGTGCTGAAAGTCCTCTTTCCTGCGTGTGTTTCGTTGTGCCTTTACGCTTCCTCCGTTCTCTTGAATCTGTTCACATTGTTTACTTTTCATGGTCATTTTGACTTTGGTGAAAAACCAAAAGTCATGGGGCGCCAGATCTGCTGAAAAACGTGCATGAAGACACACCATAACTTTGTTCATAAACCAGCCTTCCCATCAAAAATGCTGGCATTCAACACTGCATTCACTGAGATTTTTGATCACACCTCACAAGGGAGGACCTCTAGATCTGCTTCAGAAAACGGCAGGACTGATGGGATATGTCGGTTCTATGGGAAGAAAGTGTATTTTGTTGGAGGGATTAGTAGCAACATGCATTTTTGCTGTAATAAATCTTTGAAGTTTAAACATTCACCATATACTTGATCATGCCTTGGAGGTGGAGGCACTTGTTTCCACTGCAGCTCAGGAGCGCAGTTAAGAGCCATCCAGTCATCCGTGAGTGGAGAGACTGCCCACTCTTCCTCTCATTCAGAAATACCCCAAAGGTGGTGAACAGGCAGTGGCTTTCCCAGCGACTTCTCTTGTTCTTATTACCATGAAACCCGAAGCAAAAATGTGGCTTTTATCCAGGAAATGTTTTCTCTACCAGTCCTAGGAAATTGGCTCTGCTAGAGGGAACGTTTATAAGTGTTTCCACTGGGGCTGGAAATGTCCACTCTAGATTGTCCTCTCTGTACACACTTACCTTCTCACTCTCAAGCATCCTCAGGGCCCATGATGTGAGGTCCTGCAACTCCAGTGTACTTTAAGTTTCTTCTGTCATTTTCCAGACCACAGGGATATTGAGGAACACTGCCCCAAACTAAAGAGAAAAATATTTTTGTTCTCTTAATGGATTCTCTGGTAAAATCTGACCATATTTCCTGTGGGGACAGAGACAGACCATTAAGTAAATTTTGGTACAGGGGATGATATTCCAGGTTGGAGCTAGGTGTTCTAAGACAGAATCTGGCCTTTATTGACAAAAATTAGGAGCTTTGTTTGTTTGTTTGTCTTCTTTCTTTCTGTTACCAAGTAGAGGAAAGCTCATCATTCAAAAAAATAAAAAATAAAAAAAAAATAAACTTCAGGCCTATTGATTTCCCAACGAACACTAACTATCATGCTTGAACATTTTTCTAACATTATCTTTACAGCACTTTATATTTATGCCCACAATGTAAATTTTTATTAATTGAAAACTTTGGAGTTGTGATGGTTTCTCTCTAGAATGTCCCAGCCCCCAAGTCTCTTGTGTTCTGAGGTGGAACTTTTGGAAGGTGAAGTAGGGATGGCTATACTCACTTGGGGATTGAGCTACTGAATTTACAGCCGTAAGTGCTACTGGGAGGCGGGGCTTAGTGGGAGGAGGGGCAACGCCCTTCTTGCTCTGCTGATGGGCTCCGGAGTGGGGAGCAGTTTTCCTCTACCATGCTGCCTCATACAGACTGAATTCCCCGGAATCCATGAGCCAAATAAATCATTTCCCCTTAAATTGTGGATATGGGGTATTTTGTCTCGTTGGTTGGGAAGCTGACAGATGTGGGGTTGGAGAATAGAAATGGGGCCAGTGTACGGCTCTGTCTGTAAATTTTTTTTTTAAAATTCCAACTAATAATGGCTTAACCTCCCCTAATAAAACTTTTATTGACTCTTTATTTCTACTTCACTCTTCAACGATTAGTCATAAATGTTAGACTTCGGTTACTGAAGAGGATCCTTAAATTGAAATGTCTTTTCTTGCATAAATATAACAAATACTAATAACTAACATTCATTCAACACTAGTTCTACCTTAATCAGTGCTTTGTACATAAACATTTCTTTAAACAATACAGCAATCTCATGGAGAAGTTTCAAATACTTTCATTCCACGTGTGGATACTTGTATCTGAGTGATTCAACTACATTTATAGTTGGGAGACATTTGACCAAGACGGTGGCTTTAAAGATCCCTCGGCTAAATTATACCTTCTCTTCTTCATTCTAGGCCCTTGATTTCCCTTGTCTTAGAAAAATTGTGATTACGAGTTCTTTCTCTCTTTGAGCTCTGGATTTTCCTCCAAATGCTTGCCAATTTTGTAAATCAGAAATCTCCCTCTCTGTTCCTTGTGACATGTAATCACTGTCTGTGGGAGTCTATTTCTTCTGTGACCATTAGCAAGCATGAAGGACCTAACAGAGTCAGCATACTCACCCTCACAGTGTCCAGAATATTTTTTGAGCTTACTCCCTCCAGTGTTTGAAAAACTCAGCCTCTGTTTCAGCACATAGATCTCTCCTCGATTGCATATTGCAACTCTTGATGTCCGTTGCAGTAGTTTTGGAGAAAATCTTTTATCTGCATTACTAGGAGTCACATTATTTCAGTAGACACACACACACAGGCTTCCCTCTATTTTCTATTCTATTTCAAGAAGGCCAATCATTCCTTTCTTGGCACTTGTGATGTCAGGATGCTCTCTCATTTTCTCTGCAAAATAAACATGACCACCTGCGCAGGATCTGACTTTCCCCAGTGTGGTGCTCTGTAGTCTTTACATTTTCTTGAAGGATTTTTTCTCCCACTCAAATCCTATCAATTTTCCTCACCCTCCATAAGCAGGTTTTCCATATTTTTACATGCTTGAACTGAGTTTTCTTCTGCTATTACCAAGAAAATTGATACAACTAATAAGAAACTTTAAAAAGTTTTATAAAGGTATGAAGTATGTATAAGCATCCAGTAAGCAGTGGTTTGCCTCTATGGTGCCACTTTGGGATGTTTGAAGATAAAATCTTTATGAGAAAAGATAATAAAAGAAGTTACTCTGATGTTCAACAAGTGAGATGGGTGGGTAGACACTGGTGCTTGCAGCTTTCTGGAGTCCTTTCCAACTGCCACAGAAAGTGACTGTTCTGTTTACCCTGTGCTCTCATGATGGATGCGTCCTGTGAACATCTTACATTCCTAAGAGAATTCTTGGTATTCACGACACTGTTAATAATAATAATAGATTTAAGAAATGAATGGGACGACTCTCCTGCTTCTCCCACGTGAAAACAAAGGAGCCCTAATTATCTAGCACTAGGAAGTCAGGGCACTGTGGATTTATGTTCCCTTCCAAAACAGAATATAGCTTACAATTGATTTTCTTTTTCCAATCCTAATTTTCCAGACCTATTAAAATGACTCTAAACTAAACTGCTTTGGAAGAAATAATATTGGCTTTCTCCCATTCTTTCTTTCTTTTTCTCCCTTGTCCCCTTTCTCCTAAATCAAATTAAACGGCTTTAAAAATAGAAAAGATAAGTGATTATATAATCTTCTCAGGGCGGCCGCAAGCTGTGGGACACAAGGAACAGATGAAATGCTCACACACCGGGCATATTTCAAAAATGTGCACGTCAATCTAGGTCTTCTGTGGCCCACTGCTTTGGGGATGCAGCAAATGAAAGTGGGGAGGTTTCTCCCTTTTCTGAGGCCTCAGTGAGGTAAAGAACCTTTAGAGGGAAAAGAAATGCTCCCAGAAGCCCAGGGAAAATGGCAAGATGCTGCTCAAAGCTCATGGCACTCAGAATTACAGCCTGGAGGTACTTAATCCTGCCACAAGGGAGGAAGAGGAGACTTGTGCCAGCCCAGCTGTCAGCATCATTGTGACTTTCAAAACCTTATTTGAGTCATGCTTTTAATTTCTACACACACATACGTGCACGCACACATGCACACACCCATGTATGCGCACACACATGCACGCACACCTTTCAGGGAGAAAACAGTTGAATTACTACTTTAGGTAAAGAGTGGTGGTGTATTTCAGGAACAGAAGCTGGTGTCCTCTGCTCTCAGCTGCCTTCTCTAAACCCGACTTCAGTCCCACCACCCTCATTCCCCCTCCAGACCTGACTTTGTCCAAAGAGAAGTCAGTTGAGGGAAAGATGGCATTCTGTGTGAGCAGAGTTGTTTTAAGAAGCCACCAGCATTTGCATTTCTAAACTATTAGGAGACAAAGCAAAGGGGAAATTTTTAAATGGATGTATATATATATATATATTCATGTTTTAAAATCTAATTTGGGGTCACAGCTGTAATTGCCCAGGCTTTGGACTGTGCGTCACGCTGGAATAATGTCGTGTTAGGGAATGCGAAGCACTCAGCGTGACTTTCTGCCTCATTGCACCCTAAGTGCAATGCTATTTCAACACCCCACCTACCACTTTTAGGTCTTTATGCTTAAGTATGTCTTGCTGGATGAAATCAAGCTACAAATTGGATGAAATTGGGTCCTCCCAGTTGATTCTACTGCTAGGAGATCCAAACCCAATTGTTTTCTAAGTCCAATTCCATGAATCCAGAATTTCAATTATCATGATTTCTTGCATCAAAAGATGAATACAAAAGCTCAACTTGCTGAGAGATGAACAGCAGCTCTGTTAGCCTTAAATATAAAGTTAACTTTTCTTTTTCTATGCAGGTTTGAACAATGGTTCAGAATCGAAACAACCAATACCAGAATAAAATTACCTGCAGAAAATTGAGACAGAGTATCTGCTACTTAGGCAAAAGAAAGAGAAAAGAAAGAAAAAAGGAAAAGGAAAGAAAGAAAAATACTTTTCATTCACATAATTCCATCCCAAATATTTCACCAAAAACCTGCTTTATAATCGGCTACCTTTCACTTAGTGAACTATTAATAGTTCAAGTCATTGGACTGCTGCTTAAACTAGTGGTTCCAACACAGTTACCTCTTTTAAAAGGCAATATTAGGAACATAACATGCTTCCACTGGGCAAGTTAGGTTCCTCTGGCCATCTCCTCTTGCTGTTTCACCATTGAAGAATTTTTGTCTTACAAAGATATGCAAAGGCAAGTGGGTGGGTTACAGTTTTTTGGGTGCTGCAGAGAAAATCAAAACTGAACTTAGGCAGAACTGAATCTAGGTTTCAAGTGGCATTGCTACTGCTGATTTTGAAGACTGTTAAATTGATTTTCAACTCAGAAGCAGAAGGTGAAACATTCATCAGATGGTCTCTCTGATACGAGAAACCCAGATCACAACTATCTCATGGAACTTAAAACAAAAAACAAAGTGAACCAGGGGAGTGGGGCGGGGAGGGAGAGGGGGGTGGGTAGGGGGAGGGACAAAAAGAGAGTGGGAAAGTCCTTATCACCTTGACAAATACATTGGTGCACAAAACACTCAGCTTCATTGTAAAACTTAAATTTTGCACTTACACATATCAATAGAATGGGGGAATTTTTTTTTTTAAATCTCTAAAACAGTAGAATTTTGCCTAGCTATATGGCTGGTGGTGTAACTCAAATGAAACGAATTGCTGAAAACAGGCAGAAGGTCTTGTTCCATGTTCATCACTGAATTATACTCCCAATGTAGACAAGGCATTTTACTGGAAAAAAAAAATATCAAAAGGGAAAAGAAAGGAGATAAAGTTTCCACTAGACAGAGGGGATTTGGATATGTGGGCTGCCCATGAACTCTGTATTTTTGAGAGAAAAAAGTAACTAAGTAGAGAAGAGTACTGTATGATTCACAGGTGGTTATTGTAATAACTCGCACAAATTTATGTTGGATCGAGGCCACCAAAAATAACTGTGCTCCCCAAGTGCTACCTAGAGAAGACAACAGGCTAAGATCGGTATTTGTGTTTGTTTTGAGTGAAAGGGAAGATAACATTGACAATGTATCGGGTAAAATGTTCTAGGATGTTACAGCAGCAATAGACAGGAAGTAACTGGATTAGCTCAGGTATGAGGATTCTCCAGCATCACTCTCAATCCATTTAGGGAATTCTAGAGGGTTAGGCCATGCGATCTTGGGAGAATTGAACTGAATGGCATTAAACCACAGGGAGAAACAAGGACATATTTAAAAAAAAAAAATCCATATAAGCAAACCACCACTACTGTCATTTGGAGCCATTGAAGAAGTAAAACTATCAGGAAAGGAAAGAGCAAAAATAGTTTAGGCATTTGGGAGTAAATGCTAAAAAAAACACAGCTCTCCCCAAGCCACATCGCTAAGAACAACCCAAGGCAACAGAGTAGCCTGCAGCTCCTCTCTCTGCCTCGCTCTGGGTTCTGCTCGTAATCTACGCTTAGCTGTCCAGCCCATCTCCCTCTTACAGTCATCATCACATCCTCACTTTGGTTGCTAATGGGAAGACTTTTCTTTCTGTGATCTAGAAGCTATTCTAAGAATGTCTTTCTTGCCTTAAACTTACCTGTCTTAACCACTGCTTCTCAGCTCTTGCATTCCAAGAAAACTCTACAGCTAAGCAGAGAAATTTGTCATGATGACTCCACGTACTTGTTTAGCTTATCCATGGGCCAAGACAGTGATAGTGGCCTGTGTTTTCCCCTTCCCAACTCCAACTCAAAGTAATCTTCAAACATCAACTTGGAAGAATTATAGAGGGGATCACATTTCCAGGTTTGTGTTTGTGTGTGTTTGTGTGTTTGAGTGTGTGTGTGTGTGTGTGTGTGAGAGAGAGAGAGAGAGAGAGAGAGAGAGAGAGAGAGAGATTGACAAAGACAGAGAGAATTTTCTGAGAGCTGCAGCTTGTGGACACAGTATGGTAGATGACTGTGGTCTCAAGTGACGGGAAGTCAAAAGAGATCCGCCAAGTACGGAGTTAGAGGAGAATATTTTATGCTCTTTTCTTGGGTTTCCCCATATTTTTATGATAGATTGTTTCTGTTTTTTGCTTCAATCAACATGAAGGGCGTAAGTCATGACCGATGGCAGCACACTGGAATGAGGAGATCTGCCAATCGCCAGCACCAATGTCTTCCCTGTCTGTAAAATCCCAAGCCTCAGGTTCTGGATTCCAACAAGAAGGATTGAATATTATGATAAATAAGTGCAAACGATTAATACAAGCTGACTCTTGTGTTGCAAGCCTGTGATGCCATCACTCTGGGAGGCTGAAGCAGAAATATTACAAGATAAAATCTAGACTGGGCAACTTAGTGACGTAGCAAGTCCCCACCTCAAAAAACAAAATTAGGTGAATACGTAGCTGCTTGCTAAGGCTCTGGGTTCCAGTACCACACACATATGCACACACACCCAAAGAGCTACAAAAATATTAATATAGGCATACACATCATCCATAGTTTTTACAGAAGCACAGGATTTTCCAAAAATCTCCATATGTATAATCTATTACAAATATAAAATATTGTATAAAATAATATTTGCTCTGGATTTGTTATAATATTTTAAGTGAAACTAATGTTACAAAAAGTATGCAATTACTGAATTCAATGTACCATGTGCCCTGAAGGTCACCATGCAGAGGAATCCCCTGAGAACTATTCACAGTACCATTGATGGGCTCCAGTATTTGAGTAAGTTAGACAGACTATCTTTCACTGAGAGAACAGACGAGGGAAAAATATATAAATGCAAACTCTAAAATTATATGCCATGGATAAGAGGAATCCAACTGATTATATAACAATTTTAAAAGTACTATATAATAAAGCAATTAAAATAGAGTCTCATAAAATATTTACATAAATTAAAAGTCCATGCAAACAAAATGATAGATTACACTTGCATGCAATAATCATGACAAGATTCTACAAAAGTACAGGGAGTAACTCCACAGATGCTATGCAACTGGTCAACACAAAATTAAGTAGCTTTAAAATAAGACTGAGGTAAGACAAGAAAATTGGAAGTTAGCCCTGACTCAGCAACTTAGCAACTTAGTAAAATCCTATCACAAAAATAATAAATAAATAGATAAGTATATAAATGTAAATGAAAAGCATCGGCAAGGTATCTTAGTGTGATGGTCCTGGATTCAATCCCCAGTACTGGGGCGGTTAGTGAACCACTTAACTCTTTATAGAAAGAATCTTTAAAAATCACTTGTTATTGTTTTCACAAATCCATTCTAACTCTATCAGAAGTGTTTAGTGCAGATTAAGGGTTCATGAGAAGAGATACGTTGCTTCTTAGGATGAAAAAAAGAAGGGGACCCTCGAGACAAATAGATTTAGAATCAGAAGAGGAAGGAAATTTTCAGCATTATGAGAAAAGTCTGGAATGTCTGTGTCGTCACTGAAGTCACTAGAATTTGGACATCTCTGAGGGTAAGTTAACCCTAAGTCCCACAATACTAGCTTTCTTGTGAAGTCCTAAATATTCTCTTTCTTTGATCAAATTTAAAATGTACACCCAGGTGTGAAGTTATCCTGAAGAGCAGTAATAACATGTTCAGAATGTCAAAATTTCAAAATTTGATTCTCTGAATAATCTAAATAATTACGAACCTTACTTGCCATCTTATGAGGTATTTAGAATGAATTATAACCAAATCCTAGCATTAATGTGATGATTTAGCAGAAATGTAACTTAAATCTAGAGATTACTTCTTTCTCTATTTTCTGGTCATTAACAATATTAAAACCAGGTGTGCTCAAAAACTAAATGTTTGTTACACTACCCTCGAAATGCTCCATCTTTCCTGAATGTTTTTATTTGCACTATCATGAGTACCTCAAGTTCTAAGTTGATTCAAAATTTTTACCTTTCATGGCCGCTTTGAATTTGGAGAAGATCCAAAAGGCCTATCATGCCAGATCTGGTGAATAATGGGGAAGTAGACACAAAGTCCTATTTTTACAAGACTGACTTTCCACTCCATAACACCAGGTTCCGACGTTAACCTTATTTTTGATCCTACTTCATGAAGACTTTCATGACAGAAGACTTCCAGGTCTGTTTCAGAGAGGGGCAAGAACAATGAGCACTGTACACATGTTCAAAGCAAGAAGGCACATTTTGAGGATTACTAATGGCAGTGTGTCCTTTTCTGTCATAATTTATTTTTTATGAACATTCACTGTGTATTTCAGTTTCTCCGCTTACCTCTTTTCACTGTAGACAGCACATCCTTTCATAACCATACTTCCCGTTTTACTATATTTGACAAAAGAATCAGGACACTATCTGGCATGGATTATAAGAAAATAATGACATCACTAAAATGAGATTCATGATACTAGATGCTAGGCTGTGCACACACCCATTGCTGAACTCAGATTCCTTCGTATTGGGACCAGAAAATGGAGTTGCTGATACGTTCACAGCCAGCATGCAACAGTCCCCAAGCCAAATCCAACCCATTACCAGTCACAATAAATATGTAAGTACTATTGAAATACAGTCATGTCTATCCATTTCTGTGTTGTCTATTTTGTTTTAGGGTCATAGGTTTATAGAGCAATTATCCCAGAGACCATATGGGCCAAAATGTGTTACATCTAACTGAAAAACTGTCATCTTCCTGCCCTTAACCCACTGAAGACCCGTGAGGCTAATTTTGAGATCTTTGGTAAAATCTTAAGTAAAAACCACGAATGAACACAGATAAAGGAAAAGGTGCACCAAAACCAGGTAGAAAGCAAATGACCACAGCTGAGCACAGTTGGCTCAGTGAAGAGAGAGCGTTACTGATTCTTTCATTAGATGAGCTTCCTTCCTATTGGCCATCCTGCCGGTCACGGGACACAAAGGAGAACAAAGAAGATCCTGATGTCTGCCCATCCACAGCTGGGAATTCACATATAAATGCCCAGAAACCACCCAGCATCGCGTACCCGAAAGCACTGTGAAAAACCAGACCTGCTAAGCTTAAGGTGGAAATCTGTTTTTTGTTTGTTTGTTTATCTCTCTGTCTAGATTTTATTGTTTACTTCATTTTCCCCTTCAGGGCACAGTCACAGAGAACCCCTTTCCCATGAGGAGTCTGTCTTCTTCCCTCAACTCTCGAGTTCCTGGAAAGTCCTGGAAGTCCACCCCTTTCGACCCACAGGTTTACAGGTGTCATGACAGAGACATGAACTGGGGCATCTGGTGCTCACATGACGTGACTCACCCAGGAACTGCTTCATGTCCACCCAACCACGGGGGTTGTGATATGTATTTATAAGAGACAAGAAAAGTTGTCAAGTTTTCATACCTTGGTGGCCATGATGAGTAAAAGACATCAGTCCAAATATCCTCCCGTGTCACCAAAAAACGAGACTTAGGCAGACAGAAAAAGAAACACAGAGAGGGATCGTATGTTGTACAAAATACTGATCCAGTTAGTCCTGGGGCCAAAAACAAACTGACCAGAAAATAATAGATTTCTTATGTGTAATCTGAGAGTGAATTACCATGAGCATTTGCTAAGAAAGAATAATTCTCCTCTGGAGATGGAGTTTACCCCCAAATTTAAAAAATAAAAAAGGAAAGGCTTCCTAAAATTGTTTACCACATGTACTGGGATTAAAGACCTCTGTGCAAACCTGGCGGGGAGGGAGGAATAGAGGAAAGAGATGAACAAGGTATGAAGGAAAGGAGGATGGAATTGTGAGGTCTGATCAAAATTCCAGTAGCCCTTGAGTGAGCCTTCACCTTCCATGAGACACTGTGAGAAATGACTTAGAAATTATAGCTCATATGCATATATGTATAAACATGAGTGTTCCTATTGCTTTCATGTATATTTATATATTGATGTATGAAGAGGAGAGACTTCTGCAAGATGTTTTCTCTTGCCTTCAAAAATTATTCTTGATGAAACTTGAATAATATTCAAAAATCTGAAGAGGCTACCTACATGAATTAGGAAGGATGAATCCCAAGAGTGACTAAACAAAGATTGAAATTAAAACTTTCTGATAGTTATTTTAACTCACTTTGGATTTTAAAGACTGTGCGTAAATGCTCTACCTATTGAAAAAATATAGCAAATCGTTTCAAACCTGTTCTCCTCCTTCTGTAAGATGGATTTAGAGAGAACGACTATTTACTCCTGGTAGTTTAAGTTGCACAAACTCCAACAGACCTCTTGATGCACGGGCTCTCCCGCTGCCCATCACTCCAGCATCACAGCCTTACTGAGTCCTCAGTGAGGGCCTTAGCACTATGTTAAATTAGAAATCTGTTTCAGATCTTCTCTTTCTTGATGTCTCAGCAACAAGCCCATGCTCCCTCCTCGGGCTCTGGGGCCACTCACTGTTCTCGTTTACTGATGCTGCCTGCCTCTTCTTCTCCAGTTTCCTTTCATGGAGAAGTATTCACTGGATGAATCCCAGATCCTTCCCACTCTAAATCACCCTCATCCTCAACTCATCCTCACCCTTAACATTATTTACCAACAGCATACTGAGGACTGTGAAATTAAAGTCTTTATTTTAGAGCACTAGTATGAATTCTAGGTGCATTTATCTTTTTTTGATACTGGGGATTGAACCTAGGGTCTTTGCACTGAAGCACACCCTCAACTTTATTATTTTATTTTATTTTATTTTATTTTGAGGCTAGTGTCTTCCTACCATCACTAAAGTGCTCAGGCTGATCGCCAACTTCCAATCTTCCTGCCTCAGCCTTCCAGAGTGCTAGGATTACAGGTGAGTGCTACCACACCCATTAATCAATTTTTCATTTTTTAAATTTTTATCTTCAATGAACATTAACATATAGATTAAAGATGTGTCAATTTTTCCTACTACGGTTCTATTCCTGTATTCTATTCAATATGGTTAGAGCCGGAAATACGGAAGTCATTCTTTTTTCTCTGTGTCCTTCAACTAACCAACATTCAAGCTACTACAAACTCTGTGAGATTCAAATAGTTCTTAAAGTGTAGTGTCCAGCTTCTGGCATCAATATCATGAGGAAATCTGTAAGACATGCAAATTTTCAGGTTCACTCTTGTAAATCATAAGTTAACTTTTGTGCCTAGGAAACTGTACAGCACACCAATGCTTGAGAACTCAGGAATTAACCTCCTGAGAATCCCTTCTACTGCCAGCTACAAGGTCACAATCCCACCATCCCCAGCAGGGGTTCATAGTAGATGCCTAACAGATCTCCACAGATACAGTGAGTCCCACTATTTTATTTTTAATGAAGAGAAATGTCAGAACTGCTCCTTCTTAACTCTTAAATGATATCATTGCTACTAATGACCCTACTGATCTTCTGCCACCTGAGATTAATAAGACCTATTCAGAAACCGTGTCCCCCTGTTCTTGAACAAAGCAGGCTCTCCTCCACATGTCACTTAGAATGTTTATCTGGCCGGTGGCCTGGGGAATCAGAATCCTGCTGAGTTGTGCTTCCCTAAACTAATAGATGGCCCACAAATGCAGTCATTCATTTATTCAGCATGAATCTGTTCAGCCCTGACCATGTGGCAAAGGTGATGTTGGTGTTGGGAAGTGATGGAAATAATAGAGATCTGCGCTGGACCACACACGGTGTCTATCCTAATAGAAGAGGCCATAGGCAAGTGCCAAGATTCAAGAAGAGTAAGTAAAAAGTGGCTCAGTATTCTGGGGAGACAACTGAATTGCAGGGTAAAAACCAGTAAGAGCAGTAAGGCTGGACCTAGGAAAGTCGGGGTCAGCTACCTGGTTGGCAAGGAGAAAATGAAAGTAAAGAGGAAAATGAGTGCAAATGTCCCGCGGTCGTTGGAAACCCAGTGCTGACAACGGATGACTTAAGGGACCTGGAGGCTGCCAAGGAGCAACGTGGAGGGGGACTCTGTAGAGGAGAGGCTACGTGACAGACCCTGAGTCTTCCTGAGTCTTTCAGAGCAATTTATATTTTATTATAAAAACAATAAACAAAATTGGTCTGGCTGTCCTTCAGGAGAGCAGACATGAAGCTATGTATGATAGTTCTAGTGAAGTCCAAGATCAGAACACGTAAGAATAGAGGGCAAGGTATTGAATATTAAACGCTTTTCTTTAGACAATCAATGAAATTAATTCTTCCTTTGAGGTTTTTGTTGTTGTTGTTGTTGTTTGTTTTTTAAACCTGTGATCTTCTATCATCCCAAGAATCTATTAGTGATGGTTCTCAATCCCGCGTTTGGCTTGGACATCTCAATTACATGTTGTTTTAATTTATATTTTATTTTAAGCGTCATTTCTGTCCTATTGTTATTCTCTTTCATTTATTTAAACATCAATATGCTCAGCAGGCGAGTGGCTATATTTGTCAAGCCACCCCCTGGTCTTCCTAAAAATAAATAAATAAATAGTTCTGTGATGGAAAACCAAATTGTGTAAATTAACTAAATCAAATATTTTCCTCCTACGAAATGTCCTTTTTTGGATCTTCTGCCTACTTTTTTGGCTTCCTTCTTTGCTGCATGCAAGGGATGCAGAGAAGCGTAGATGATAGGCACATGTTGTAACCAGTGGAGATAACGGAGCTCTCGGTTTCTCTGTCCTGCAAGGTCTTCTGCTTTCGCGGAAGGACTGAGGGAACCACGTTAGGTATTTGATGACTTGTCCACCTATGAGCAGAACTCTGGCTTTCACCTACCGAGAGCCAGCGACAAAGCGATATTGGAGTGTGACCATCGTCAACAGCGAAGCATGCCTAATGGTCATTTGTTTTTAACTTGCTTACAGCAGTTTCAGCTGTAGCGTTATTTCCAATTTGGGAAATGTTTTCCAGGGCAGGGGGAGAAACTGGAGATATTTTTAACATCTCTGTAAAAAGAAACCTTGCTTTTCAACTTTGTTCTGCTCTGATGTCAGAGCAGATTGTTCAACTAATTAGGGCCCTAAGGTCTCAGCCAGAGGACCAAGCTTTCCTGAAGCCTTTGTCTCAACCTTATTTTCAATACACTCAATCCAAGAATCCATCCCAGTTACCAGCCAGGTTAAGTCCTGGCTTAATTTCTTCTCTCCTAGACAAGTGGTCTTTCCTCAACATGAGATGTAATCTGTAGATAATAGAGGTAAGGTCCAGGGTACCATGTGCTACACCGACACCTAGAATTTAGTCACATGATCCCTAGTCGTTTGTGCCTGTCCTCGCACTCACAACACTACTTTGGGCTGCAGTATTCTCAGGTGTGTAAACGAGCGAGAAGCTGTGAAGTTTAAAGTGATCCACTTGCGGTAGCATTTTATGATGCCTGGTCCACGGAGAGTCATTAATTTCTAGCTGTTGCTCTGCCATTATCCTGTCCTCCGAGAAGCAAATGGAGCAACATAGGAATATCTACCTAGTGCTCCCCATGTGCTCGATACTGCCAGAGACAAATTTATTCTCCCATTATATTCTCTGTTAAATAAATCCTTATGTTAGGAATAGAGTGTTGTCACTTAGTCTTATAATGCATTGAGCTAGTTGTTTACAGACCTATTTTATGAAGCAGGAAGACCAAGACTCCGAAAGGCAAAGTGAGTGCCACAGGCACAGAGGCAGCGGATGGGGTTTGTTTTGTAAGATCCCAGGATTCAGGCAATTCCCTGTATTCTGACCCAGGTCTCCAAAGTGAAATCAAGTTTGGTATTAACTAAAAAGAAAAATTCGTAGATCTATTTGCATTTAAGAAAAGGTATAAATGACATATCTAAGTGTCAAGGTGATGAAGTAACTAAGAAAATGTAGTACTTTGAAAAAGCACAAGGAGCCATTGCATCGTTTGATTTAATTATCTCACAATGGAGCCGTGCAAGTACCATTTCTAGCTTTGCTCTTCTTAGAGAGGAGGCTATGATGTTCAGGAACTGGATCAACACTTAGCAAAAAGGGTTGAAGTCGAGACTGAAACTCAAGCGTCGCCCCCTCTGTGGCTGCCACCAAGTAGCGCTACAGACCGGGGCGTGAAGTCAAGAAATACATTCGCTCACTATTCTGATAAGTGAAAGTTCAAGTTGAAGGCGCCATCAGGGTTGCTTTCCCCTGAGGCCTTACTCCTTGACATCCGGATGGCTGTCTTCCAGATGTGCCCTGCAGCGATGCTCTTTTTCTGCACCTGAACATGACTAGCATCTGTTCCTCTTCATAAACCCACGCTATGGCGTCACAGAACCTCAGTTACCTTTAAAGGGCTTGTCTCCTCACACAGATTCATCATGAAGGAAGGCTTCGCCATCCGCATTTGGGGGAAGGAGGGCGCAGTTCAGTCATCATACATGTTTTCTCATTCTTGTCCTATTTGTAGTGTTGATTGTGTGCTTTCCTGAATGTACTTTAAATAAAGATTCTGTCATGATAGAAACTATATTTATAGAGATTGACGGTTTCACTTTTTGTCATATAAGGTTTTAAAATGTATAATTTCCACATTCAATAGTCATATACTTGGGACCTGGTCCCCTTAGTGACCACACAGTGTCTTGGGCTAAAAGAAAACAACCCTGAAAAGAAGTTGACAAGATAGTTTACCACACGTGGAGAAGTATGTAGAGCTGGAAATTCTTCACACACGTGTGCAAGGAAATGACATTGCTGAAGGAGCCACTCTGTTACTCCAATATTTTCAAATCTGAAACTTTGTCCAAAGTACAGCAAGTGTGGGCAGCTCTTGATAGGTCAGACCAACCTCCCCCCACGTACACACAAATGCTGCGTATGGGATTAATAGCTGGGTGTGTCGAGTGATGCAACCCGCGATGAGGAAGACTACTGCTTACTCCCGAAACCAGGTGAACTCTGTGACATAGTCTGATTCGTGCACATTTATCAACAGCATGAAACTAGCAAGGGAAGCTATTATAGGAGCAGCTGGAGAAGAAATCTGTAGGAAAAACGTACCCCAAAAAATCAACACTTAGTGAATGTAGGTACAGAGCATTTAATATGGACACCACTATAAATGATTTGAGCTTCAATATTGGTTTTGAAAAACACAGTCTGTACAGTGGTATTTTTATAGTCAGTGTCAAGCACAGTCGTTTTTAGTTACAGCTTGCATAACAGTTCAAGATAAATCAAAGTGAACTGTTCTGAAGGGGAAAAAAAAGCACAGATTTGCTAATACTCTAATCATTGCTTTGGCCAAAGGCTACTTTGCATTATGTCTACATATATATCACTCGTTTAATAAATATTTATTAAGTGTGGATTGTTTGCCAAATACTGTCCGAGGTTCTGAGAATATATCAATGAATAAAACAGAGTCCCAGGATGCAATATGCCTCTAAGATCTCCTGGGGAGAGAAGCTCCTGCAATCTGGGACGTCAAGTACTAAGTGACACACAAACGGTATTCACTGAGTTCTGGAAAAGAGGACAACCCGATTGTTTTTCCTGAGAGAAATCGTGATAGGTTTACCCGCAAGGTAACGTCTAAGCTCAGAACAAGAGCCAAGGAGTTAGGCAAGGAGCAAGCGGAAAGAGCCTGTGGAGATGAGGGGTACTTTCATTGTTTTGAAAGTAAAATTAAGTACAGACTAGGAAGCCATTTTCCATGAGAATGGGAGCCAGGGTGTGGTGAGGAGCCAAGCTGGAAAAATTCTCAAAGGTGGGTGTGGGCACTGTGAGGAGGGATTTGAATTTTATCCTGGAGCAAATACTCATTTTCAGGGATTTTAAGAATGAGAGTGATGTGTTGTGTTAGTATCTTGGTGTGTTTTTAGACAGACTCATTCCAGTCCAGTTGGGATCTATTAAGCAAAAACCTGACTGTGATAATAAGACCAAGGCAAGACGGATACAGCAATGTAAGATGCTGCAGCCTCAGCAGAAGGATACAGTGAACCAGTTTGCCATGTCTCAAAGCTTTAACAACCCAGGATTCGCAACTGGACAGAATGTTGAATGGGAAGGAAAGGAGGACACACCTCAGCATCTGGCGTGGGAGTGAGTCATGGTACCAGCAGACAGAGAAGAAGCATGTTGGAGGAAAAGCAAATAGTCACATGTATGTGAAATATTATTATCACTTTTACTTTTGGTAACTGGAATCGAATCCAAGGCCTTTGTATTGAGTGTCTTTCTTTCTTTCTTTCTTTCTTTCTTTCTTTCTTTCTTTCTCTTTTTTCTCTTTCTTTCTATTTTTATTTTGAGACAGGGTCTTGCTAATTCAGTTAGTTTCTCAGGCTGGGACCAAACTTATGATTTGACTTCATTTCTTTATACAGTTCTTACTGAAGGCCTACTGTGTACTTGATGTACAATTATTTGAAGTTCTATAACAAAATACTAGAATCTGGGTAATATAAACCATAGAAATATAGTTCTTACCATTCTGAAGGGTGTGAAGATCAAAATCACAACACTAGCAAATCGGTCATCTGGCATTGCCCTAATTCCTAATTCACTGATGGCATTTTGTGCTATAACCTTAATTTCAGAAGGGAGGAGGGAGCAGCAGTGCCTGGCTTCGTGGATAAAAGACCTAATTTCATTTCTGAGATCTCTATTTTTTCAGCCTAATAATTTCTGAAAACCCAAACACAAACCATCATCACCTAGATTTCAACATAAGAACAGGCAGGGGTGGAAATATTCAGTTAATATTATTTCATCCCAAGGCTCTCAAAATTTATGTCCTTCTCACATGCAAAGAACATTCATTTCATTCACAATTCCCAAAAGCCTTACATTATTCCAGCATCAACTCAAAACTTATCGTCTAGAATCTACGTAAATATCAGTAAGTCGATTATGAAGGACATTCGAAGTCTAATCCAGCCTGAAGCTACTTGCTAAACAAATCCTATTTGTACTTCCAAAATACAACGGTGGAAAGGCATAGGGAGGGCATTTCTGTCCCAAAAAGAAGGGAGAAGAAAGGGGCAGCAAGTACAAAAAGGTATGAAACCCAACAAGGCAACCAAACCTGAACACTTTAGGGCCTGAACATCACCGCCCCTGACATCATGTCCTTTTCTCAGAGGTTTGCCAAGGGAATAAGGGTCCCACCTTCGGCCCACTGAGACCCGTCCCAGTTGGGCAGAGGCTGGAATCTGTGAGTCTTCCTGTCTCCGTCACTGTGGAACGTCTGCTACAATGGCCTCACAGAGTGCCGCTCTTTGTAGTGGTTTTGTGCCCATCGGGTGTTCGATTTCACCTACTCTGGTGGCAGTCTTCTGCCTGGTCCCTAAGCTCACATACCTTAAGCTCTCCCAGACATCTTCTGAAATGGATACAGAAGAAGTCCTTCCTCAAGGCTCTGCCGGGTACAGAACACTCCAGGTTGTTGGGAGGCCACACATGGGGTGCCCGAGGACCTTGGCACTGGGTATGGAAGAGGAGCCTGTGCTGTGAGTTGGCACAGGAAGTGAGCTCTGAGGTTCTAGTCACAGTCGGTGATCTTTTTCCTATGATTTCACATTGCAGAAGGGGCAAATGAACTCTCTGAAATTTCTTTTATAAGAAAATAATGTTGCTCATGAGGGCCCAATCTTCATGACTCAACCACTTTACAAAGACTTCATCCTCAAATATCATACTGGAGATTAGTAGCTTTGAGCATAAACATTTTGGACGAACAAAAATATTCAGTGCATAGCCCTGGGCATCACTGCAAAGACTGAATATAGTGGTAAGGCAATTAGATAAACGCCAGCCGCTCCTAATCTGTTGACTTCCACGACTGAGTGGGGTGGTCATAGAGGTGAGCGGCTCACTACGGAAGCTTGGTGGTTATCAGTACATGCGTGGTATTTGACATCATGGAAGAGTATAAAATCATCTACAGAAAACGCTCAATAGAAGAAGAAAAAGAGGTTTTTAGAGAAATGACATCTGATAAACACATGAAATATGTGATTTTTTAAATTATTAACAAGGAAGGAACAAGAAACACAGGAATATTATGGTTTAGATCTGGAGTGTCCCCCCTAAATCTCATGGGTTCAGATGTAGAGATTTTGAGCGGTGTTTGGATCATGGTGTTCCGCACTCATGGATTCATTCATTAACGAGTCTGGTAGCTGAACAAGCCATTAGGAGAAGGGGCCCGGTTGGAGGGATGGGTCACTGGGAGAATGGCTTGGAGGAGAGAATCCTTGTCCCCGGCTCCTTCCTCATCTTTTTGCCTCCTGGCAATCACGATGTGAACAGTTGTCTTCCACCAACCACATCTACCGTCTTGTTTCTGCATCAGAACTGAACAAGTATGGACTGAAATTGTAAGACAAAATAAAGCTCTCCTCTATAAGACTGTGGGTGCCAGTATTTTGCCCCAGGGACATAAAAACTGACTAATGCAAGAAGAAAGCAAGAAGAGGACATTGACCGTGTGGCAGGGAGATTGTCATCTGCTTGGTAGGATCACCATGGAGTGACAATCATGTTCTATGTGAACTGGTACAGATATCATTTTTTTGAGCTGCGCATATGGATTACAGGAATAAGTAAGATGACAGGCACTGGAATAAGTCCTTATTCTCATGACAAAAGAAAACCAAATATCTTTTTTTCGCCAGAGGAAGCAATTCTAGTCCACCATAAAATTAAGCAACTAATTATATAAATAATAGAAAAAAATAATTTCTCAAAAAAATCTGATAATGCCTTTGTCATTTTATTTTAGGTTTTCTCTTTTGTTCGTCCCTCAGATGTCCCTGAACAGGAATTCTTGCAGCCTTACTAATGATAAAAACTGCATTACATGCTGTGTGCTAGACAATGTGCACTACACACATTCACTTAATGTAATAAGCACAGAATTCTTTGGAGATAATACCTTAGGAAACTGAGATTTGGAAACTCTCAACCTCATAAGGCAATTATATTGTTGGGGATTGGATTTGAAAGAAGATATGACTGACTCTAAACATAATTTCTAAGTGGATTTGATCTATGTCAATGCCTCTATGAAGTCAAAGAGCTTTGCGTTCGCCTTACAGCAAGGAAGGTCTTATGTTCAGAATCAATTTTAATCTTGTTGTGAAACTGGAGAAGATATTGTTACATTTCATTCATTAAAATTACATAACACCCTCCTCTTGATAAACAGATAACTTCCTTGCAAGTGAAAACAAATTTACAAAGTTATTTTCTCCTATGAATTTTTTAAAGATATAATTTATTCATGAGAAGAAATGAATAAAACTACCTCCTCCACACCAACAGGGCCACATTGGTAGCATGAATTGCTTTTTACCTGATGGAGTTAGTATTCATTGGATTTATACTTTCCTTCATAAAGAAAGTGCCAATCAGAGAGGAGAAATTACCTGTGGAAAAAATGCTCATTGGTCACTGGTGGCTGGTATCTGTTTATGGACAACACCAGTATTTGCTTTGCTTTCTTTAACTTATGTAGATTGATTTGTAGCAGTCGTGATTACTGCCTGGCTTGAGAAGGCAGTGATTGTGACCATACTCTCTCCTGCTGTAGAGCAAGTTACCCCAATAAAACATCTTTTTAGAAAATCTGACCTCTTATCATTTGTTATGGTTTGAATTTCAAATCCCCCAGAGGACAGGCCGAATTCCTAATCCCTCATATTTCAAAACATGATTGACCTTATTTGGAAAATAGATGCATTACAGATGTAATCACTTAAATTAAAAATGAGACCTGGGAAGAGAGTGAATGCCTAATCCAGTAAGACTGAGGTCCTTAAAGAATGATGGTCACGTGCAGACACCAGAGAAATGTCACAAGAAGGAACCGGGACTGGGATTGTGCGGTTCCAAGCTATGTGTCTTAGTGTATTTGATATGCTGTCAAAAATAGACTTATCAGAAATTGAAATTTTCTTTTCATTGTTCTAGAGGATGGTATGTCTGAGATCTAGGTGCCAGCAGATGAAGATACGGCAAAAACTTGGTTTCTGGTTCATGGCTGAATTCTTAAAGCATCTTTACATGATAGAAGCTGGTAGGTAGTTCTCTGGGATCTGTGTTGTAAAGGTACTAATTCTGTTCAGGAAATGTTGATCACCTCCGAAAGGCCCTGGTTTCCATTCCAGTTACACTGAGATTTATGTTCTACCATGGAAATTGTGACTGGGCATAAACATTCAGATCATGGAAAGAAGGTAAGGGAAAGGCATAGAATAATCTCTCCCTTCAGTTCTTCCCAGAGAGTATGCTCTTTTGATATCTTGACTTTAATCTATGAAACAAAGAGGTAGTAAACTTCTGTTGTTTGAACTTATCCAGAGTATGGTGATTTATTAGGTATCTTTAGAAAGTTAACACTGTTTTTCAAATTGTGTTTATCCTCACAACTTCACATCGCACAATTCTGGGAGCTTTTGAAATTAATACAGTCATTGAGAAGATGCCAAAAGTTAGAAGAGTCACTTCAGCTCATGTAGTTCAGTCTTCTATACTGGAATATTTCTTTTAGAAATAATCTTGACAGGTGATAATATGTCTTCTGTTTAAATGATTAATGATTTGTTATACCAGGTCTATTGGTAAGCATTCCTGTCACTGGGACAATATTCTTGGCACCTATAACTTAAAGATTCAATTTGCTTATACTTCGGGGGTGGGGGGGCGCAGTTCATAGTCAGCTGGCTTCAAAGCAGAAGCTTTATGGTGGAAGGGCACAGTTGCACAAGCTGCCCAGCATATGGTAGCCAGGAAGTATGTATAGAGAAAGGAAGAGCCAGCTGGGGAGAGAAGCAGCTTCCAATGGCCTGAGCCCAGAGGCATGTGACCTTTGAACCAGGTCTTACCTCCTAACAGAGCACCTAGCTGCGAATTCGACAATGGTTCAAGCACTGATGATGATGGTGCAAGAACGATCCCATCACTTTCCAAAAGCCCCATCTCTGATCATAGGAAAATTTGGGACAAAAATCTAAGACAAATAGAATAGGAGACAGAAAACATTTCCTAACCTCATATGACTTATAAAGAATACCAAGGAAAACATTTGCAAGCGAATACAATTCATTTCCAAGTAGCTAGATAGAAGAATTTTTTTTAAAGATGCATATGCCCCAGAAATGAAAAAACTGGCTTAAGCGAAAGCAAAAACAATAAACTCACATAAAAGCATAGGCCATGGATGGATCTAATCTTAGAAAAAAATTGATGAAGAACTCAAAATGTGTTAGCAAAATTAATATCTGGTCTCATCTTACTTTAGGTTGTCTCTACCACAGGCTTGATTTCTCCTGCACAAACATGGGGAACACAATATCGAGTATGACATCCCTAATCAAATGTGAAAGAGTTGGTAAGTATTGGAAAACCATAACTGAATTTGGCAAACAGTGGCTTTCCTTCAGTTCCCTGCTTACTTTTCTAATAATCACTTGTGCGCAAGTAACATGAGACTCCTCATTGGACTACAAGAATGGTACTACCTCCAAGCTGAGAAGGAAATCTGTGGAACTTGGAAAGAAAAAGTGAGTGCTCCTATTGGTAGGAAAAGGTAATTTGAGGTCAGCAGCCAGCCAGCATCTGCTAGACATAAAAAAAGCACATTCTGTCATACACTGGTGTACACAAGAAGAGGAAAACAAATTATTTCTGCTGAGTTGCTTGAGAAAGTTTCATAGTAGATGTAGTAAATTCTTTTCCTAAATGTCAAATAATAGAGAATATATAGCTATATTACATGGTTGGAGTGCCATGAACCAACACCAAGTAGATAAAACACAGGTAAAAAAGGATTCCCACGAGATTAAAAAAAATGCAGAGAAAGATGCAGGCTACGTTGCAGAGGACGTGAAAGGCCACAGGCAGCAGTGCTGATTTCACACTGAGGAGCCATCATGACGGCCAGGAGAAGCCAAAACCTACGTTTGAGAAGAGGTAGTTTAAGAGATAATGTAACCAGGAGACAACGGGAAATACAACAACCATAGAAAGGAGAACATGGGAAAGCCCTTGTCACCTTGACAAGATACATGTGTGCGTAAAAGGCTCAACTCCATCGTAAACCTTAAATTTTGCACGTATACATATCAATAAAATGGGGAGAGCCTGAAGACTCAAGAAGGAACTGAATGGGTGCAAATGAAGATTATCACAGTGACCCAGTGATTTCCAGGACTTCGTGGTTGGTGAGAAGAATTAGGAAAATTTCCTCTAAAATATCTTTAGTAATTACCAGCCAAAAGGCACCGCCATTAAGAACCAAAGTGGAAGCTGATTTTAAAAGTGAGAACAAGGCAACAGGATAATGAGCTTAGTTTTGATTGCACGGTATTTAAATATACTCAACGGAACATGTCTTAAAATGGAGATCAAAGGTCAAGGGATTAAAATGTTAAATTTTTTTCTCTGTTCTTGTCCTGACAGGAATTTGAAAGACATTATTTTATATGGACCGTGAATTCCTTCCTTGCTTCAAACCATAAAAAAAAATCCCTCACTAAAATTATTTCACTGAATATTTCTCCCAGGGTTGGTTCCATGTATTTGTCTTTTGTGTCTGTCTTTGTTTTTAGACCCCAGGCTCCTTGGGGTAAGGACTTTGCCATTAATTTAGCGCAGCTGAATCTATTCCATGGTGCCATGTGTATTTATAGAGCTTTGCTAAGTAATGATGATTCAGATTTGGTAATGAGCGCTTGTGATGATCATATGGTTATGCAGATCAACACTTACTATGCAAAAATCATTTCCTATAGGGCAGATGTGCTGGTCTCCCTTTTAGTAAATTTAGTAGATCAGTAAATTTCTTGCAATATAAAAGTCAATTTAGGATTTTGCCTCTGGTTTTCTTCGCATTTCCAAAGGAAACCAAGGGTACGGGTCCCTTCTAAGTTTCTAAGTTGCTGAAGGTTAATACTAATGTCAGTAGTTATTTTTTCCCCCCTTTGGTTAGTCAAATGATGCAAAATGCCTCTGCTGGATCAAAAAAATGATTTCATTTCACCAACTCAGAAATTCATAGTTGGAATCCCTGAAATATTTAGAACATGGTCATCCAGATGAATTTACTTCATTGAAATGTAATGAGATTCCTTTGCAAATTGGAAATAATAATTTCACTATATTTTGAAAAAGGATACCTGCTTCTAGAACTCAGATTATCTTCTTTTTACGATCTCACGAATTTCTTTTAAAATTGCAGGAAGATTTTTCTCCACTGCCTTAGAAATGTTAGCAAAGGCTGCCTATTGAATTTAATAGTACTATAGTTAATAGTGGGGTTTCTCAACCTCAGATATATAGATGCAAATCCAACTTAGAAAAAGAAGAATAAAGTGCTAAGAACACTATAAAAATGATGGGGAGAAAAAAATACTAAAAATGAGAGTTTAATTTCTGTAATAGCAGATTGTATCATGACAAGGTAAATTATTTTAAAAGGAAGTCTCATGGTCTTGGACACTTTGTTTAAATTTTACAGTGATCTCAAGTAAATTTTTTATGAAAATTCATACTTTGCCATTCAGAAATTCTAACTATTTTCTTTGTTTATTCTAATCATCCCCACTGATTAAAATCTTTGTGGCATGATTTGTGGTTGATAGATAACTCTAACCTTACGTTCTTAAATCTAGCAATTATGTGATATTTGATTACTCATTTCTCACCAAAAAGACTCTTAAATAACAATAAGGATTTCAAGTATCTAATTAAATTCTGAAGGCCACATCAAAATAAATACCACCCTAGCAGAAAATGACAGTAGAAATGATGACGGTCTCAAAGTAATATTCTGCAAGTAGCGAGTATGACTAAATTTGTTGTTTTGTGTTTTATGCCCTCCACAGTATGGCCGGTAGAAGAAAGCTGCAAACTAATTTTTACATGTGCATGTGGGTTTACATTTCTCCTCTAAATGCTCCTTTTTGGAATGAAGTGGGAAAAATTACAAAAGAGCCTTTAGTACTAAAATGGCTTTTTTCTTTCTTTGTAGTTATTGATACTCCTGTGGGGGAGGAACAGCTTGTTGTTTTCATATGTTTTTGAGAGTAGTGGAAAAATGTGAGTCTACTCAACTTCGATGATGCTAATGACTAAAAAGCAATGGGAAACAGCAGAACACGCATCCCTGTGTGCCAATAGGGTCTAGCCTCGACACTCAGAATAGCAGGTTCACTGCCATCAATGTCAGTCTTCTAGACTTTCTCAAACTTACCAGGTAAAAAAGTATAACGAAAAGGATATGGAGGACATATATTTAAAAACTAAAAAATTATAGGTGGTCCTATAAAGTGAAATTATAGAACTAGACCAGAAGTGTCCAATAAAGGTTTCGTAGTGGGTTGGAGGCATAGCTCAGCAGTTAAGCACCTTTCCTAGCATGTATTAGTCCCTCGGTTCATTTCCCCAACACCACATTAAAAAGTGCATGGGCATCACCCTGGCATTTCAGAAGCTGAGGAAGGAACATTGTCTTGAGTTTGAGGTCAAAATGAAAATCTGTCCCAATAATAAATAAATAGGCTCTTGTAGGATGGCAAAAGGAGAGAAAGGGGAATCTAGCAAATTTTTGGTTCTTCCTTCTAAATATTGCAGCAAATTTATGAGACTATTGCCACAATATTCATAAAAAGAGAAGAGGGCATATTTCTCATTTGTGTATAGTTTTATAAAGAAAACTCCATAGGCAGCAGCATTGTGTCTTAGCCAATTAAAATGCATAAATGCCTCTTTTTTTTTTACAAAATTCATAATGTTTTAAAAATAAAACCAGAAACACCCTAAATTCATATTTCTAGCAGCTAAGGACACTGATGTTTGAGTCTGTGGAAAAGACCTTCTGGGACGTCAAAAGTGAAAAATTTGAAACACAGGACGTAATAATGGTTCATTCAAGTTTATAGAAAATTAGTTTTAGGAAACTGCTCAAATGCCCTAAAAACATAGTTGTAAATTTCCACGTATAAGGATCATTCACTACCTGCAGTATTTCAGAGAACATAATTCATAAGCTTGAAATAGGCTCATTTTGTAACAATACTTCAAAACTGATATTATAAAAACATGTATTTTGTGAGATTCTCACATTTGTAGCCTACATCAAGCCTTTCTAGCAGTTACCCTGCTGTAAATAACAGAAATGAGGTTTTTATATTTTTATCCTGTGCTCACTAATTTATAGATGAAATATAAAGGAGGCTGAATTACTGCTCTTTCAAAAATCGTGTTCCTCTAGACTGTGAGAGTTTTCTTCCAAAATTAAATTTGCAAAGTTTACTTTTAATTAAAATAACTTTGTATGTAGTTCTTCCTCCTCCTGTCACATACACTCCCATTTATGGCTTATAACTCCTAGGCGAGATTTCTTTGCAGGAAATGTAGGAAAGCAAGATCTGGTTGTGCACTGGCCACTTTCACCTGCCCTCTCTATTAAAGATTTCAATCAATAACCACAAGGCACTTCCTATTTTAGACTAGGTAAAGCTAAACTTCTAGAAAATAAATAGGAAGATCTGGTATGGTGGCCCATATCTAAAGTCAGGGCATGCTGGGAGGCAGAAGTGGAATCATCACCAAGTTACAGTCCAGCCTGGGCAACTTAGTGATTTAGTGAGAATCTGTGTGAAAATAAAACGAAATGGGGCCTGGGGATGTAGCTTAGTAAGAAAAGCCTGGGTTCAAGCCCCAATGCCCAACCCCCCCAGCCCCCCGCACACACACACACACACACACACACACACACACACACACACACACACAGAGAGAGAGAGAGAGAGAGAGAGAGAGAGAGAGAGAGAGAGAGACCACAGAGGGACAAAATCTGTGCAAGGGACTTTGTGTCTCAGGGCCAGCTAGTCTGAAACCCCCAGTGACGGTGGCTATTTCTGGAAGCAGGCTCAGAACTTCCAGGTGTCTTGATTTGCACAGGTGTCTTACTCTGTTTTCACGTAACTCTCATGGCATTCAAGCAAATACACATCTGAGCAAGCTCCATGTCGCCGCACTGTGTACACAGGAAGATCAGCAAGCGGTAGCTTGTGAGATTTAGAGAACAGTCTGAAGGATCGTGTTAGAATTCTATCTCAGGAAGTGGAGATTCCCTTCACCTGATATAGAAGAACTCGTTGTCTTCTGGTCTAGTCTATACCTCTCCATGCACGCCGCCCTCTGTCTCTTCTACCTTCCCCTTCTTCCCCACTCAATCTCAATTCTTCAGTAAATTCTTCTTTTTTCCCCCTTACTCTTTCTCACAGTGAAGAAATCCTGCACGGCTCCATATCCAGGCCCTCGCCTTCTCAGATGCCCGCCCCGCCCTTGTGTTTCATTATTCACCTTCCCGTGATTCTTCAGTATTTACTTTAGTTACAAATTCTGTCCTTCACCCAATCAAGTTCCTTTATACTTTAAGAATATTCTTCTAAATACACGACAAACTGAGCTGTAAACACAATTCTTTCCCAACAAGAACTTTCTTGAAAGTATACACCAACGTTCAGTGTTCTGTCTCCACATTTATACAAATGAAAAGCTTCGTTTCTGTAGCTTCATTTTTTTTGACTTTCTTTTTGAAGGTCATAGCAGAACATTCTCATGTTTCCTTGAATCAGTTTCCTGCTTTCAATTTCTGTGTTTTCCCATTATTCACCTACATACATTTAAATTTAATTTTGAAGCAGTAATTTGTATAGTTTTATGATATTCAATGCTTTCAACTGCAAAACTAACATTAATTTATTAAAATGGTTAAAAAGTGCATGAGCTCTTTTAAATGAATGGTGGTGGTACAGGTGAATACTCACCAAGTGAGACAGACAAATTTTAAAACCTGTGCAACAGTGTATACAAAAGTTGCCTTAAAATTGATAATAGGCCTAATGTGAGAGCTACAATCAGTAAAGAGAGAGAGAGAGACACACAGTGAGAGAGAGAGAGAAGGAAAGAAAGAAAGAAAGAAAGAAAGAAAGAAAGAAAGAAAGAACCGAAAAAGAATATGTGGTGAAAGTAGACATAAATCTTTATGAATTTGAATTAGACGATATTGTCTTTAAGGCTCCAAAGGCACAGTAACAAAAAATAAATAGATACATTGAACTTTATCAAAATTAAGAACTTTTATGAAGTTAAGTACTAATATGCCATTAACAAAGTGAAAAATTCTCCAAAAGAATTAGAGAAAACATTTTCAAATAATATTTCTTTTAAGGAACTTATGCGGAGAATATACAAAAAACATTTTTGCAACTCAGTGAAAGACAACATAATTTCAATATGAACAATGAATTTGAGTAGTCATTTCCCCAAATATGATGCACAAATAGCAGAAATAAATAGCATATGGTCAGTATCGTTAGTCATAAGGGAGTACAACTCAAAATCACTCTGTCACGTGACAATACACATGCAGGAGGTTGGCCAAATTATAAAAGACATGAGAACAGTGTTGATAAGGGAGTGAAAAAAATCAAAACCTTCACAGAAGATCATTGCAGACACTTTAGAAATCAATGCAACTCTGTGAGTATAATAAAAGTCACTGAACTGAGTATCTCAAGTAGGTAAACTTATTGACATGCGAATTGTACATAAACAAAGGTACCAGAAAAAATCATAGTCACACAGGCAGAAAATAAATTACCTGAAAACTACATATCACCGGGTGATCACTCTGAACCGAGGAGGGAAATAGGGCAGATTTTAGAGACCTTCACTTTGCGTTCTTTTTTTTTTTTCCCCTTACTAATATATTCCTAGCTAAGCTCTTTAACTTTTTGCCCCCTTTAAAAAAAAAATCTGTAAGTAGAAGCACTAGTCAGAGTAAATAAACATCTGTTACCATGCGGTGTGCCTCGTACAAAGCATCAGATCCAGCAGGGTCTTCTCTAGGTTCACAGTACTCCAGGCTCCCTGTCTACTCAATGCTGAATCCAGGCTATCCTTCTGGAGTTTGGCTTTGCTATGGTCTAAAGAAAGTGTTGGCAGTTGGCTTTTTAGTTCGTTTCCTTTTTTCTGTAAAAAAATCGGATAATAAATATTTTATGCAGTCTCTTTCAACTACTCGACTCCATTGTTATAGTGCAAAGTAGCCATAGATAACCGGTAAATGATTAAGTGTGGTTGTATTTCAACAAAATACAGGAGGCAGGGAGGATTTGTTCCACAGGCTAAGTTTTGCCAACTCTAGCTATGGAGTCTTAGGGTCCTTTAGCACCCAGGTAGCAAAATACCAAAGGTACAGAACCAAGGGTGGGGGACCTTTTTTTCTACTAAAGATCATTCATATTTTTATAGCATCACTAGAGAACAATAAACAATTATAACCTAAAAATTAGTCTGTTGTGTTACTATGAAAAACTTCCTAGATATGTTAAGTGTCACTGCCTGCCTGTGGTTGCTGAGGCAGGGCCTGATCAAATGATTTTGCAGACCTGAGAAGACTCACAGGCCTCACTTTCCCCATCCTTAGTATAGAGAAGTATATCTGCTTCAAAATATTCAATATATTAATTAGACCTACATGCATTTTCTATATATTTAAAATCATCTCTAGAGTACTTATAATAGCAAACATAGAAATAATGTGTCCCTGAACAGCACAACTGATGTGTAAATAGTTTCTATACTATTATAAAGTACTGTAAAGTCTATACTCGATCAGCACAGGTACACTGTTGAATGTGAAATGAAATCAATCAGACACAGGATGTTAAATATCGTATGAACTCTCTTCTCTGAGAAAAAAAAATATATAAATATTTTGTAGGACAGAAAGTCCACAGTTGATAGAAAATAGAACTACACTCAAAGGAAAAGGAAAGGGGACAGAGGGATAGGGAAGGACCAGGCAGACACAGAACATAATGCCCACGCAAGCCAGTGCCCCAACCTGACTACAGGTGTCACTTATCTCAAACATAAATAAATAAAATAAATTTAAAATGAAAAATTTCAATTGCTGGTTGGCTAAATTCACACTCGTGGGGCAGCAGATGGGTAACTCTCCATTGTGGGGGCTTGCTGTGTCTTACTTAGATTGTGACCTAAATGTTCAATGAATGTTCACATTAGATTGGTTACAAGAAAAGACATATTACCTTTAATCCTCCTCAACATTTAAATACAATTCCTCACTTCAACTATATCTGCCCTTCCTTCCTTAAACTTTCTGAAGCAGTGTTGGAAGTCCTTGTGTGTATGTTTTCAAGACATGATGAAGGCTGTTGCTGGGTGCCATCCAGTCAAAGGCAAACTTAAAAAGAAATTACAGGGTGTCCTCATCCACCTTGTTCATAAATCTGCTGCCATAAATTTGTGCCACCTTCCCAAAGTCAAAATGACTACAAAAGGTTAACATCTTTAATAGATTCAGGACACGAAGGCAGCTAGGAAAGTCCCACTAGGGCATTCACAGCAAAGGGCTTCCCGAGCTGCGTGGGCCAGTGGCGGAACGCTGGGGTGAGCATGGTAGCGGCAGCGTGGCTGGAGTATTTTGAGAGGAGATGATAGTGATGTGTCTTTCACTGTATATATATTTTTAAATTTGAACAGTCAGCATAGTCTCCATCAGAGCTCATACGCCTTTCTACTTTACTCCTCTTTCATATTCTTAACTAGACTCTTAGGCCTGCCTTAAGAGAGCACCAAAAGTGAGGTGACTTAGAAAGGCAGAAATTCACTGCCTTGCAGTCTGGATGGAATTAGTCCAAAATCAGGGGTCTTGGCAAAGCCTTGCTTCCTCTGAAACCAGTGCGAGAAGCCTGGGTCGCCTCTTTCCAGCTGCTGGGGGTACGTGGCTGATTGACACTGTCCTCTACTTTGGTGTCACTTGGTATGGTATGCATCTCTGTACTCTCATAACTCTTTAATGATGACAGCATGTATGTTAGCTTCGGGGCCCACTCTACTTTAATATAAATTCATTTTTAACAAGTTAGATCTGCCATAATCATATTTCTGAGTAAAAGAATAAACTCTGAGGAACTAGGTTTTAGGACTGCAATGTATCTATTTTGAGGGACTCAAATAAATACATAGGACTATATATGGTTAAATCCTCATTACCTAACTTTAGGATCACGACATCAACATTATCTTGACAATTTGTTTTTGAATATTTATTTTTCCTCTTTCCATAAAGCTTTCAAAAAGAGTAAACCTTTTTAATGTAGCATAAATATGGTGTATTGGGCTTCAAATTAACAGCTGAGTATCCTTTGACAAATAATTTCCTAAACCTCAAGTCTTTCCTCTGTTAAATATAGATCCTACCTGCTTCATCCCATTGTCATGAGGAGTAAGAGAGATCATGCAACACATCTACCATACATAGTGCCTGACAGAAGTAGGCCTGACAGGCTTACCTCACTAAATATTGTATCTGAATTTAGAACTCTGGTTACATTGCTCTGTTCTTCAACAATGTTAACCCTGAAACTTTTTTCTATTTCTCTGAGGGTGCTGGGGACATCAGCACTGCCCTGCTGCACCTGAGAGGCACTCAATAATCATTTTAAGAAGTTTTAAAGGCAAATCATTTGGTAAGAAGCTACTACACTTTATAATAATGAAAAATTTAAAAAATTATATAAAAAGGAGAAAGAAAAGATGTATACAGCCAGACTGAGTTCATCACTATTCTCCTTGACGTATGAATCACCACAACAATATCTTACCCATATAGAAAATAGGTACAGTAGTTTAAAGCTGGCTGTTAAAGGTAAAAATATGTTTTATATTTTAAAGTCAGCAAATTTTTTTCTTTAAATAACAACAGGATGTTGGTTCTCAGCACTTGCTTGTTTCCAGTCCCGCAATCTGCTCTCCTGCAAATGTATCCCACACACAGTACGCATTCTTCAAGGTGCTGTTCGTTGAAAGGCTATGTGGAAGGTCACGCTGTGTTCCTCTCAATCCTTTTATTTTCTGTTGCAGAAAAATCTGAAGGCAAATTAAGTTTCAAAGCCTAGATGATCTTTAGTGACCATTCAGTGTTCTTTCATCAATAAGCAAATGCTACTTGAAGCACTTATGTGATTGCTGCCATGTTGCTAGTTGGTGCCAAAGCTGGGATGAGAAACCAAGGCTCTGGTTAGTGCTCTTTGCATTCAACAGAAAGACAATGAAGGTGAAGCCTGCGGTGATGCCGGGAAAAGAGAGCTCTGTGTGCAAAGGTCCTGCGGGTGGTGTATGACTGACTTGTAGCCAGTTCCCCAGAATGCAGACCACTAAGATTGCTTGTAAAAGAAATGAGAAACCCATGCATGCATGAAGGCTTAGAGATTATCAGTTTGGAAAAACAATTTGACAAAAAAGGGGGTTGAAAATTGGTCTTTCGTTTGTGAGATGCAGTTTCCTCAAATTTCAATTTGTGCGTAAACCACCAGAGAGTTTTGTCCAGGTAGGTTGTGACTCGGCGGCACTCACCTGGCGCTGCTGCCTATGTTGCATGGATGACCTGCTCTAGCCCAGCTCATGCACGTGTGTGTTCCAGTCTCATTGATGTCTTTTATGAGCGTCGCCTCCCATGGGCCCCTCTCCCTTTAGTCAATGACTTGCTATCCCAGGCACAGATTGAGCCCTTAACTCTACTTTATTTTAATATTGCATTCAGTGTTTTTTTTTTTTTTTGCCTCCTATACAAAGACAATTTCTTCAAGTCAGAGTAATGTGACTTATACTTCTTCTCCCCCTACAAAAATGTTGGTCACAGTGAGATGTTCATGATCAATGTTTTGTAATACTCAAATGAAATAATCTTAGCCTTGGTCATTTTTTTTACAACTGGTAGCTTGAGGATTTTATTCCATATACAAATTTTTAATGTTTTCTTACATATAATTCTAGCAATTCTGCTTCTATCTATTCCATTACAGAAAATTCTGGTGACTTCATCTGATATTCCTAACCATAAAAACATTACCTTCAAAGATATTTGTTCTTCATGGGTTACATATTTATAGACAGAGTGTACTCTATTAATGAGCCCTCATTAAGGCTTCTCTACTTTCATACATAGTGAATCTTGGTAATGTATCAGCTCTAAAGAAAAAACACAAGCAACTTTTTACTGGAATTAACAGAAAAAAATTGACAACAGACCCATCTCATTTGAGCTATAGAAGAGATTGTAAAAATGACCTTAATTTTTTTATGCACAGTAGTGGCGCATCTGAACATCAAGAAGGCAAGGTCCCTGGAAAGCATCGTTTGTGTTCGAGCAAATTTCTTGTATGTCTGGTAATTAGAGAGCCATGCTGAGCAGATAGGCAAAGGCAGCCGAGAAAGACTGCTCTGTTTTTCATACGCCTAGATGACTGAGCCTTTGAAAAGAGATGACGTCAAAGACTATGGATTGTTTTCCAAGGCTGGCAATCTGAAAGGGACATGTCAGAGAAGACAGGCACGGGGCAGGGACCCCAACCAGCTCAATCAATGCCTCTGTCCTTGATCAAAAATAAGGAGCGTCAGGTAGCATGGAGAACGCTGGTCCCTGACAACCAGCCTCACAAGAGAGAGTGAGATAAAGGCCAAAATGCCAAACCACAAGAAAAGAATCTCCATGCCCTGGTGAATAAGGCATCAAGTCAGCAGGGACGTTCAGCATCCAAGCTCCCTGGGACCTTCTTTGTCTTGGCTGCTCCTCTGTTTACTCTCCTTCTAGTCTTTGGAAGAGCAGAGGCACCCAGGAGGCATGACCTGCAGGAAGGCAGCGGTGGAAGTGGCGCTGCCCAAGAGCCTAGTTTCTTCACGACCTCAGAAGACTGATAGCCAGGATTATTGCACAACTAACAATTTCTATTTGGGAAAATTTTAGGCTAGCCACTAACTCTAATTCACTTATTTTTTTAGCACTCTCATGCATTAGAAAAATGCAAAAGCAAAATGTAAATTGAAGGATTAGAAGAGATCCTCGGTGGTCTAATCCCAAATATAATGGGATAAGGACAGCAAACAGTCAAGCCAGCCTCCGGGACTAAAGTTTGATGGGATTGCAGATTGCTAGAAATTATTTTTGAAGTGAAAATGATTTCCTTATTCGGGATATTTAAAACTGAATTGGAGAAGACTTCTTCTCACTGGAAAAGAACCTCTATTAAATTGTTTTAAAATATTTCTCCATTTTAAGGATACTATATCATCGTCTCACATATTTGTAAAGTGAGCTATTTCTCTAAGAAAATATGATTTCTTAGTACTCTGTTAAATGTTTTTAAAAGCAAACTATTACCCAAAGGAAAATAAATAACAACTTTTTCAGCAGGCCACGGAAGTCACAATCAATGCTAGGGTTTATGATGACACCAACTTTTCCTAGACACTGAAGCAAGACATTGCTCCTAGCACTCTACCATCTGCTGCAGATATTTTAAAATTCTAAAGCATGAACAATGATGCAATTTACAACATTTTGAGCTGCGTTTTGCAACTCTCTCTCTCTGCTGAATTACTATTGATGACATTAAAACCCTTTACAAATCAAGACAACACATTTGCTTGCTAGTGCCACCAGAAAGCTGGCAGCTACTTTTTCTTTGCTGGTGTTTACCTGCTACCTCCTCCTCAGTCAGCAATGTTTAAACCGTCTTAGAGAATGAGAAGCAGTATCTCGGTTCATGTCAATTATCATTTATAAGAGAAATTTCCCAGGGAGCAGCCAGCTATGGACTGGAGTTAAAAATAAAATGGAAAACAGCAGTGATATATTTACTGTGTTTCATGTTGTCTTATAGATAACGGAGAGTTCTCTAGATCGCTAAAAAGAAAAGAAAAAAAAAGATGTAACTGGAAAAAGCTATATAATATAGAGGGATCAACGAGTTAAAATAATTTATGTGTATGTATGAAAAACTGACAAAATTGCTCAGTCAATTTCCTGACAGGAGGAAAAAATGGCAAAATTTAAGATTTAATAACATTTCTGAATTTTTGTTTCCTCTTGAAAGTTGAGGAAGTACTAGTTGAACAGGAGGATTTCAATAACTCGGATTTTAAAATTACATTCAACCATGGATAGTGTGATATTTTTTCCTTCTACGGTAACGCTTGCCTAGAAGAGGGACAGGAAAATAAGAATTGCCAAAAGTTATGAAACCAGTCTCAGCTCCACTCGGCGCCTGATGAAATGCGCTCACCAGTTTCAAACTTCAGAAACTATTACCAGCTGTTACTTTCTAAAAGAGAGCACGGTATTCAAACATTTGCCCTGGAAAAATGACACCTGCCAGAAAGAAAGAAAGAAAAAACAGTGTAAAATATGGCATTCCTTTTATAGGACACATTATTTTTGCCATTCTCAATTAGTATTTGAATCTTTTTCCTTAATGCTAGACTCTTTTAAGAGGATTTTCTTTTTATATTCAAATTTTCATGTTTGTTTTACGTTGTCTACAATACCAATATAGCTTTGTTATTTATCCATTAGGAAACCTACATCTCGATTTCTAGATAATTTCTCTTGTTTAGCTAGAGAACATAATTTTAGTTTTTTGTTAAGTCAATTTACATATCATAGAAAAATAATTTCTCTTAAGTTTTAGGACAATGGGGAGAAACAGCAGGTTCTTATCAAATAACATTCTGAAGCCCCAGGTAGTCTTTGCCATAAAACAAGAGAAAGGTAGCTGACTTCAAGACCAACACTAAAAGCTGAGTCACTACACTTGGAAAGGTAAGTCGTTTGTCACATTATTTTTGTGACAGAGCAGTTAGGGTAAAAAAGTGATCAGGTTATAAGCAGGTGGCTGGACAAGAGCCAGACGAAACACTTGGAGAAAAGGCACAAACATAGCTTGTCACAAGAAGAGAACTGGGGGGAAAGAAGCTGTCTATAAAAGGATCCTGCAGACAGCT
Source organism: Ctenodactylus gundi (assembly GCA_004027205.1). Classification (NCBI taxonomy): domain Eukaryota; kingdom Metazoa; phylum Chordata; class Mammalia; order Rodentia; family Ctenodactylidae; genus Ctenodactylus; species Ctenodactylus gundi. The sequence goes on from PVKB01004094.1 coordinate 64,797, forward strand.
CTGTCTTGGGCAAGGATTCTCTCTGCAGTGACTTTCACCTCATGTAAAAACAGTAGAAATATTAACAGCAATAGATCCACATGTATCTAATACATGCTTGTCCCCAAGGTAGGTGCTATATGTAGATTATTCCTAACCCATTGCAGCTCACCAAAATGGGTATTTTTCCTTTTGCTTGTGGATGAGGACAGAGAAGCAGGTAAAGGGTGGAAGGTGCCAGGCCTGAGTCGCGAAGGGACTCAGGTGTGTTGCTCACCTGCACTCTACGATTCCAGAGCCCACAGTTCACTTAAGGGACTTCGCTGGTTTAGTCACATGCAGTTGTTTCTGGGTATAATACTATGAAAAGTCCTACACAGATATTCAAACTTAAATCCTTGCTGGGTGCAGTGGCAAAAGCCTATGACTCCAGGCTGTTGCAGGACAGCAAGTTCGAGCCCAGCCTGAGCAACTTAGTGACTTAGAGAGATCTTGTCTCAAAATCAAAAATAAAACTAGATGGGGGCTATAACTCAATGTGAATGCTGTTGGCTTGATCCCAATTACCACAACAAATAAACAAAAACATAAATCCTTGAAATCCTGCTACATTTCCACTATTGTGGAAAGAAAGTGGGGCTCAGGAGCAATAGACATAGGGAATATGACCTCAGTCCACAGGGCATTCATCACATCGGAAATCTCTGTGTCACACGACTTCCTGTACTACATGTATGTATTGCAGGGTCACAGTGAATCTGGTTGAATGATCTTAATGAATTGATCAAGAGGCGGGATTTCTTCCTCCCATTTCCCACCCTGTGCCCTCTGCCTTCCCATCTGTAAGTGCAGTATTGTGCAGGGAGCAGACCTCTCCTTGGCGTGTGTTCAATGCCTTGGTTAGAATCCAAACCCACAGTCATAGGGTCTGGACAAAATTTGGTTGGAGGTGACAGAAGGCAGCCCTTTCCATTCTCTATAGAATCCGTCGTTCTAATTTATTACCTTGGCCACCCTCCTGGCCAAACAGGAGAGCCCACCTGGGAAGCCTGGGACTCTTTTCCCTAGTCCAGGTGCCAGAAGGGAAATAGCTTAGCCTTTTCATGACTTGTCATGTGTGATGCATTAGTAATGATATCCATGCAATCAGTGTTAATTTCAAATATGGTCCTATACGTGTTTATCACTGCATGCTTATAAACTTAAGGCTTCTCAAAGTTTTATTGAGCAGTGATTTCTAGCTTATAATCAAACAAGGCCACATTTGGTCTCAAATTTTTTTCCCAGTGACACGGAAAATTTATGAATTCCAAGCAATATTATCATAGAGCGACAATCCGAGGGAGAACCACATGGCTTAGAGAATAAAGGGCTCATAATTATAAACAGAAAAACCCCCTTTAAGCAATGTGTACTAACATGAAGGTTGTCTTCCTTGAAAGGAAAACCCATTTTATAAAAAGGATCATTTTAAGTTAAACAATACTTTACCTTTTGGTTTTAGTTTATTTTAACTCTACTTTTTCCTTTGTAAATACACTGTAAGATTTCAAGGAACTTGGTTAATATGCTGCAGATGGCGAGGAGTTGCATAGTATTTTATCTGTCAGCATCTTGATCACTTAGCTCTCTTTAAAATGGGTCTCAGTGTTGCACTTAAGAGGTGTGTGTTTTCTATGTGCTTTGTGGTTCACGAAAAGCAAAGTCCAATTTCTCATTAAAAACAAAGCACCTAAAATGCAGTCCTGGGATTTCCCTTCGCCTGCACTGGAAATTGTACCTTGTTGCATTAGAGTTATTTACTTTACCAACATTTAAAAATATTAAGGAAAATACCAGTGCTGGTCCTAAAAATTACATGAATCCTAATGATGTGATCTATGTAAAATAACTTGAACTGTTTGAAGTTTAACAGGGCTCCTATCACAATCATGCAGTATTTCAACATTCATTTTGATTTGTTGATTTTATTAAAAGTTAACGCTCCCCACCCCATATTGGTGAAAATAGCACACAATAGAAAGCAAAAACACAGCCACAAGGAAGCAAAAAACGTCGCAGGAGCGTACGCCAAGCAACAAAACTCAGCGTCGTCAGACAGCTTTCTTTACCCTCGCCAATATCTTTGTAGGTCTCCTTGTTAATCATTTTACTTTATTATTTATTCCATATATATTTCCATGAAGAGTTCTTAACTTGATGAAAATCTGATTTCTTGATCCACAATCAAATTTTCCTATGGCCAGCTGCTATGTCTTCATAACTGTGAAAATATTACATCTCTTTGCAAGTTGGCTTTAATACAAGGGAGGTTACTAACGTAACCCAATTAAATTGAGCATGTCTTCAAGTGTAGATGATTATTGCTGTTGTTTGTGAGGGCTGGGATCCAAAGTGATGGATTGCTGGCTACCCAAGTGAATTCTGAAGGGGAAAATAACCCATCGTGGATTAGCTCGAATTGGCTTGCACAAAGGTTTTGTGATGTAAATTGGAGTTATTGGTCTTAGGAACAACCTACACTATCTGTTACAGTCTCCTGTCTCATAGTCATAGGAAGCTTTCTTGGGTATGATTCTCCATCCTCATTAATAAGCTCTGTGTTGTACATCTTTGTCTGATAGGAAGCTGCCATACCTTGTCACCAATTATAGACTCTGAAAAGACCCATCTCATTATAATACTTAAATTGCTTGTTCCTGAAGGTGATGCTTGGAGTGTCTCTTCTGCCTCTTGCCAACAGGAATATAACCCTTGAAGTGAATAGATGTCAGTCAAAAGCTACAAAAGAAAAGTAAGAAGAATTAATAATAATAAATTGGCTAGAATATGTATCACAGAAAAGAATATAGATCAGACAAATAAATTGCAAGGCTAACAGAGACACTTCTGAACATTTTAATCACATGAAATTCATCTGTCCATAAATTTGCGACCGAGCAAGTATTCTGAATATGAATCACATGTGCGGACCAAGGTAGACTGTTTAACCGTCCCGTCGTCGCCACACTGGAGGGCGAATGCAATGCGTGAAAACAATTTGTCTCTGTTTCTCGTTGCATCTCGAGGTGGTGGGAAAGTGAGCACAAAGCAAGGGGATTCTTTCTTGGACACCATCGCTCTGGTTGAACACCTGGCCCATGGATTTTTTTATTTTTTGAGAAATTATGGTAAGTCTCTAAGTTGAGATATCCATTAATGGTTTGTTGTGTCACCGAAGTAAGAGTGTATAGAATACTCTTTTGATTAAGGAGTACCTGAGAGCTTGAACACACATAAAATATCTAAAATACATTAAACGAACAATTATTCCTAGGTACAAAAATTTCTATTCCATTTTAAAAGGAAAAAAGCAACCTTAACTTCATTATGTGCAAGTATAGCAGTAAAGTGTTTGCTTCCCCCTTATTGCCTCTTTGTTTCTGTGTGTAATTTTGTTTTCAGGCTAAATGTATAGAATTTAACGATGGAGATTCCTCAAAGACACCCTAGGGCAAATATCTGCCCCATACATCCCCCCCTACAGAGTTGGGTCAACCATGTGGAAGATTAAAAGTCCACAGAATAACTCCGTACAGTTCATAGCTCGGCTCCTGAAACAGGAGAATGCTATAGTCTTTCACAGGGGTCCTCAATCCCAGGGCCACATACCAGGTGCTGACCAGAGTCTGTTAGCAGCCAAGTCACAGGGTAGGAGGTGAGCTGCAGGCCAGGAAGTGAAACCTCATCTGCCTTTACTCCTTGAGCTCTACTTCCTGTCAGATCAATAGGACCATGAGAGTCTCAAAGAGGAGGAACCCTAGTGAGACTTGTGCAGGTAAAGGACAGAGGTTGCCTGTCTTTAAGAGAAAGTGATGACCGGTAATGTGAGGTGGAACTGAGGTGATGAGGCTCTTACTAGCCATCTCCGCAAACCTCAACCGTGGAAAAACTGGCTTCCAAAAAGCCCACCCCAAATGCTGAAAAGGTTGGAGATGGCTCCTTTGCAATCTCTTTCAAAAATGTGGAACCGGTCGGTAGTGCCATGCAACATACCATGTTTGGTTCAATATATCGCCACTCAACTTTCCCTTGACAAGAGGTCTAATAAATTAAGCTAATCCTTTCAAAAAGTCCACACAGTACAGTTAGATAAATCCCAGTTCCTAAGGTTCAGTAAAATATCCATAATTTTTATGTATTGCTTTGTATATGTCCCAGTTACTTATTTATTGCTGTGACAGAATATATAACATCCATCACTTGAGAGAGGAAAGACTTATCCAGCTCATAGCTTCAGATGGTCTCACGCATTCAGCTCATTCTTAGGCAGCCAGTAACAATGGAAGCACAACGACGGAAGCACATCTAAATACATGAGAATTTGGGGAGACACTCCAGATCCAAACCATAGCCGAAGGCAAACACTTCCAACACATAATGGCCCAGGATAAATCATCCTATTCCAAAAATGGAGAAACAGGAGGACAGAAAGCAATGAGACCAAAACAGATTCAAAATCCAGCAGGGCAAGGCTCAAATCTAATAGATGCATATCCATCACTTGAGGTAAGCTGTGGCAAGATGTGCACCCCAAAGGTTCTGGGTGGCCCCCATTCTACAGTGCTGCTTCCATCTATATCCTCCACCTTTTCTCCTGCAGGCTGGCTTTGCTCACAACCTCTGGCTTTCCTAAACTAATGATTCACATTTCTGGCATCTCAAAATTTCTGGGGTCTCTGTTGCTCTTTAAGCTTCTCCTTCACAACCTGATGCACGAGCCCTACAAGAACACATTGATTGGCTTCCAAGGTCTTCCTATGAAATCTGGATGGAAACCTTCATGAATCCACAAATCTTGCATTCTGCATACCTGTTAAACCAGCTTCACAGGGGCAATGCTTAAGTCTGCCACTAACTGGAGCAATAGTCTGGACCACAGTGGAACATTAGCAGGACCTTGAACAACTGAAGTTTCTATGTGCCTGGATAACTGAGCTCCAGGCATCCAGACTCTCTGGCAAACACTTCTCTCTTTGGCCCTACAGGATACCCCAGGGTACTATCGATGCAAGGTCTTTTGCTTTTGCATCCTTTAATCAGTAAATGGTTAAGTTTTGTTGATGAATGAGACACCCTTAAGGCATTTTTTAAAAAGTTCTAGGTCCAGATAGTTGGATTCTTTTCAATGCTAACCTCTTTAATATCCCTGTACACTCCCGCCTCACCTCAGTTGCCCCTTTCAATCTGGAGACACTGAAAACTTTTTGCATCATTTTTATCTGTCATTGTTTCCCGCATTTCACCACTAAACTGGCTAAAAGCCTCAAGCAGTACCCATGTGACAGTCTGAACATTGGGCTGCCTTGAAATTTCCTCCATCAGATTAAGAGTTCACTGCTCTTAATCTCAGTTTTAGGCAAAGTCTCTGGACAAGGGCAAAATGCTTACATACTTTTTGCCAGAGAGGAGCATGCTTGGTTTCTAGACTAATGCCGATAAAGCACTTCCCATCTGAAACTCCTTGATCATGGCCTTTAGAATTCCACTTCTATAAGCATTCTGGACTTCTAAGCTCTGACCAGAATCTCCCATCAAGTTTGGTTTACAGCATTCTAAAGCTTCTCTGGTCAGCATTTCAAACTTCTTCCAAGTCCTCCCACAAACTGGTTTCAAAGGCTTCCAAAACACATGGTCAGCTAAAGCCACAGCTGAGTACGACAGAAGGAAGAACTTTCGGGAGACTGAATCATTGTAACAGTTCATTTATTGTCCAGGGGGCCAGGCTGGAGGAGGGTCAGCAAAGGCGGTAGGGTGCAGGTCTTTCTTTGATTGGAGGAATTTTCAGGTCTGAAAGTCATCTAATTTGCATGGCGGGTCTTTTGAAGCCCAGTCATATGCTTTCTGGTAGAGGTCTTGAGGCAGGGGAAAATTGGAAATTTGAGTATAGTGAAACCTGAGCTGCAGGCTGTCCTCGGCCTGGAACAGGAGGGTGTGGCCTCACTCCTGCCTGTCTCCAGATGAGATTATTGGGGTCTGGGCCACCTTCTCCCTCTGTTATCCCTTGGCCTGGTCAGAGTCCCACAGCTCCCCCTCTATTTTTACAAAGGGCTGGTGTCATGATAGAGTGCAGGGCCAGTATATCTGTCAGTCGTCTCAGGTAAGGCCTGATAATGATTAGCTGTATTTTTTGTGATTTTAGCTATTTGTTGGCACAGGAATTGGATCAAGCAAGGGGCTAAGAGTAGCAAAGTATCAATAGTAAGTAGGGGCCCTAAGAGGGGAAGGAGCCAGGCAATGAGTGAGCTAGATAACCAGCGTGTAGGTCTACCAAGTTCGTAGTGTCTAATTAACACTTTACAGAGATTTCTAAGGTTTTTTACTTTCTTTTCCACTATGTTGGACTCATTAACACGAAAGCAACATTCTTCTCCCAAAACAAAACACAAGTGTCCCTATGTTTGGCTGTTATAAGTTCCAATGCCCACTGGTTTTGGAGCATAACACCCGCTAGGGACAGAGCCTGAGAATTTCCTCTCGAGACCGGCAGGAGTGGGGTCACTCCTTCCTTTCCCAGGCCCAGGACAGCCTGCAGCTCAGGTTTCACTATACTCAAATTCCCAATTTTCCCCTACCCCAAGACCTTTACCTGATATCACGTGATCAGGTGGGGGGCATGCAAATTAGGTGACTTTCAGACCCCAAACTTCCTCCAAGCAGAGAAGGACTTCCACCCTACAATCATGGCTGACCCTCCCCCTTCCAACTGCTTATAAGCCTGGGCCCTCACGAACAATAAATGAGCTGTTACACTGATTCGGTCTCTAAGGAAGTCCCTACATCATGCTCAGGGCCACTGGAGACCCTGCTCCCACAGACTTTGCTGATCCATGATTCCCCCTGGCCAAAGGTCGCCAGGGATCCTGGAGACTCGACTCAGGTAAGTCTAGACCTTTCTCAGGAAGAAGCTACAGCAAGGTTTATTCTTCCTTCCTTTACTTAGTTCAAGCTGCCAGTTGGGCATTCCACCCCACTGTACATGCCCCTACCTTACTTCCTGGCTCACATGTCAGTAACAGACACCTGAAAGCTCTACCCTTGGCACCCCCACCCCCCATCTCAACAGGTGGGCACAATCCCTCCCCATGAACACCTTCTAGCCAGGCCTCACGTGTCAACAGTTCACGGTTCCACAGTTATCCCGCTACATCCAAATACATGAGAATTTTGTGAGACACTCCAGATCCAAGCCATAGCTATTTGCATACATGCTGTTTGCTTAGAGAAGAAATAACAACAATACATGATTATTGTATCAAATAGAAAGCATATATGTTAGAACTTGGTATAAAATATTTACACAAATTAATATATACACATATATTTTAATATATAGTTGCAAGTTTTCTAGGATTGTTTTATGGCAATTTGGAAATTCTCATAAAGAATTTTTCAAATTTGAAAATGAGAAAACATTTCATGTTTTGCTTCTGGGCAAGAGAGTAATAAGAGTCTGACATTTTCGTTGAATTCAAGAAACTTCCATTAATTGATGCTTTGGAGAATTTGGGTCTCATTTCAGCAAAGCCAAATACCAGGAGCATTATCATTATCGCTATTAGTTTTTACCATTACTCTAAGAGGCTCATTAAAAACTATAAAGAAAAGCAAATATTTATAAAATCTTATTGCTTCTCAAAGAGAAAATAAGATACTTACAACACATTTTGGCATTTGGCTAAAATATGAAATTCCCTTTTGTGTTCTATTATTTAAATATTTAACAAAAAAAAACATAAATCCAAACACTATAATCTGAAATTATATTTATGCAAGCATCAAATAAACAGAGAAATGTAAATTTTAGACATGATAAAAATAAGTATATTTCTATATCATTCATGTAAGTTCTGCGTCTGAAAAAAAGTCTTTTCTCATATGATTCTGACTTTAGGGTAGTTTGAAAATGAGTTTATTCTAGCTGACAAATAAAACCTGGATTTGTACACAAGGTACAAGGTGATATTATATATGTCCACACACCCTGGGATGATTGACTTAAGCTAATTAGCATACCATCATCTCATATACTTATTGTTTATTACAGGTGAGAACATTTAACATCTATTTTCAAGCAATTTAAAAAATATTATTGTCACAATGTTGTACAACAAATCATTAGCAATTATTCCTTCCATTTAAATAAAACTGGGTCTTCTTTAAAATAGAGGTTCAGAAAGCTCTCTGGACGGCTGCTGGCATGTGAGCTGCCACAGGTGTTGACAACAGCAAAGGATCTAACCATTTAGGCAAACTTCAGCTTTTCAAATGGAGAATGACCTCTTGCTTTCATTGCAAGTAAGCTCCAAGCCTATTGGAAGGTACCACCCATATCAGTATGAGTCATTTCCCTCAATTTGTTGGCCCACATGCCAGTCAACTATGGACTCTACCACAGATGTACCGCCCTGGTTTGATTTTGGATGTCTCCCAAAAGTATCATGTTTGGTAAATGATTAATAGAGGCTAATTCAATTATTTCCTGTGCTGTTGGGAAAGGTTGAAGATTGGCAGTGGGGTGGATCACTGATACATCGCCTGGAAGGATGCTCATGCTAGCTCCATCCTTTGTCCTGCTTTCTTGGCTCCTTGTCTTTCCATGCTGTAACCGTGCCTCCTCTTGTGTTTCCACCATTTTCCCCCTTCCATGGATGGACTGAGACCTTCTAAAACTGTGAACTAAAAATAAACCTTTCCTTCCTTAAGTTGTGGGTGTTGGGCCACAGACACACAGATGTAGCTAAGACATATACCAGAGTATACTTCGCTAATTTGCTAGCTGTCTCTTAATCTGGTCAAGTTTAAAATCACCGTTATCCATCATATAAGTCAAAGTTAAACCAGTTGACTTCAAAGTAGACTAGTAATTACTAGGAACAGGAAAAGACATAAGGTAGGTGAGCTATAATATGGTAGTTGGATTTCGTTATTGTACTCTACATTTATGTATACAATTATCATATGGAATCTCATTAATATTTACAGCTAAAACATGTTATTATTTAAAAACATTTGAGTCACTGATGTTTCTTCATTATACAGATCAGATTGGAGACCATAGCAAAAAATAAAAAATTGTGACCCTTTGCCTGAAAAAAAAATCTCCTCAGAAATTAAAACAACAAGAGCAGGTAACACGAGCAAACTGAAAACTCAAAAATAGCTTCACATGAAGAGAGTCAGCTGATCTTTGACAAAGAATAAAGATGAGAAAAAAATTTAAAAATAACAGTCCTTTCAACAAATACTGCAGAAGCAACTGGACATTTATCTATGTGCAAAAACTGAACACTGTGGATGCAGATTTTGCACTCTTTACAAAAACGAACTCAAAATAGCAACCCCTTGAATTTAAAATACACATTCATAAAACTGCTAGAAGATGATAGAAGAAAACAACCTAGGCATCGTTGAGCATGGTGACCACCCCAAAGGTAAGGCCCATCAAAGAGACACATCTTTAGCAACATTATCTATGGTAAGAATTAATATTTTGAGTATTATGATTACATGTAAATGGTGAAGAGAGCTACAATCTTGGACACATGAGGGGTTTTTTGAACTCATTGGCCTGCAGGCAGAAAGATGTCTGGAAACTCTAGTTTGTTCCACTCTGGGCATTTCACTGTTTCAGAGTCATATTAGAGAAACAAACAGAAGCATCCGTGTTCTCCTCACGCAGGCAGAATCCATTCCCACTGGGGATGACCACCCACAACTATGACCACTGTCTCTTTTCCTCTGGAAAGTGTCATGTGTCTGCTCAGGGACACTGGCTGATGGACCAGCCACGACCTTTGATTCTGCTTATCTTATCAAAATGAAAATATTTAAATATTGCATGTAAAACAAAAATATAGCACTGTATTTCTTTATATCCCTTGACATCAATGAACGGTATATAAACTAATTTCCCATCAGCTTAATTTTGCTCTCTTATTAGGTCCTAATAAGAAACATAAGTGAAATGAACGAGCGGCTTCTAAACTACTATTCAGAATTATTTTTTGGGAGAGTGACTTCTTGCTGAGGATACAAGATGATCTTCATTTTGAAAAGATAAGAATATTTTTCCTCAAAGATATATTTCCTCTGTGTAGTTTCATAATTGTGTATACACACATTTCCTTTGGTGGTGCATGACTTATGTTTACCTGTAAAGTAATCAATAAAATCAAGTTACTTATTTTTATTTTTCATTCAAAAATTAAAAAGACATTAAACTTCAAAACACCATATAACATTTATCAATGACCAAAATCTTTTAAACCCTACAAAGTAGCTCAGGGCTTAGTGTGACCTGTTTTTTTTTTTGTTGTTGTTGTTGTTTTGTTTTGTTTTGTTTTTTTCTAAGCAGGTAGATACAATTTCAGAGTCATTCTACTGTTTACACAGCATTCAGTCCTGGGTTGAAAGCAGCTCAGAGTATCTCGGCTACTTCAGATGATACATTTGAGACTAACAGATCATTTATGTGATTATATATATATATATATATATATATATATATATATATATATATATATGCATACATCATTTGTGGAGATACACGTAATATACAAACATATGAGTATAGTAATGAAATATGTTCTTGACTTTTGTATGAAATAAAATCACTACATGAAGCAAGGAGTGGAAGACAGTGTTTCATTGTTGTAATTCTTTATTTTCATTACTGAGTGTTGAACTCAGGACACACAAATTTATACCCCTAGACCTTCTGACTTTAATTTTTAAGTCAGAGTCTCAATAAGTCACCAAGTGTTCAAGGCTAGACTCTAATTTGTGATTCTCCATCGTCAGCCTCCACAGTGCAATTTTTACAGGCTTGCCCCATTACAACCAGCTTAGAAAATAATGTTATTTTCTCAAATACTAATTTTTTCCTTTATTATAAATATCCTATGCCCAAGCCAATTTTTAGTTGTCTTAATGATTAGAGCTTATCTTTAAAGAAAGAGAAATCTAGTGTGATCTGACCATATTTTTTTTTCCAAATTTACTTTTTCACAGTTTTACTCAGTTGTCAATTTTTGCACAGTTTTCTACATTAGAACTCTGCTATGTTTCCATTATCCCTTTTCTCCTTGTGAAATTTCTAGCCCAAGGCAATGGGAAATCTTCAATGAAAAATCGGATGTCTTATATGAATAACCCTACAAGAACCGTACGATGTGACTTTGAGGGAGAAACTCTATTTTGACCCAAACAATTGAGACAGATTGATGCAATGGCTGAAAAGAAAGTGTGACTATCAGCCCTGAGAAAATTCTGTGTAACACAACCCTGTAGAACTCTGTGTCATTCTGCAAAATTCTCTGTATTTGTGAATCGCAATCCCTGAATTACTGAACATTTGAACAGTTAGTGGGACTGAGCAACTGAATCATAGAATTGATTTGATTTTAATCAGATGTATATTTATGTAGTCTCATGTCGATGGCAGCTACTCTATGGTATAATGTCCTCCCAAAGTGTTGGCCAATGTGTTTAAATCTATTATCCAGAGCATTCATTATAAAAAAGTCCAATAGAATGAATATACTTACACTTATGTATAAAATATATATGCACTTTCTATACTCTACCTATGTGCCCCCTCAAGTTAATGAAAGTTACTCAATACTCCTCAGATAAATTCATAGAGACTAAGACTGTCTAAACATCTGGTATAAAATGTTTTGGCATGCCACACTTTCATTCTCTATCTCAGGTTTTAAGTCTGTAAGATGTGATTAAAATGTATGGTTTATTTTAAGATAAAATTATCACCATAAAAGACAGAGTGCCGTTAATCCCTGTCAGTGTACTACCTCTTCCTTCGAGCACACTTATCCCACCATTCTCGGTACTTTTGGCAGTCGTTCTAGAAGACTTCTTCTCTGAGTTTCTTCAGTTGTACTGTCATGGCTGCCTCGATGTCCTTAGTTTATTCAAATGTTTACTTTTCACAGTCATTTAGACCTTAAAGAAGAGCCAAAAGTGACAGGGTGCCAGATTCAGTCAGGGGGGGCTACAGTAAAGCCCACCTTATTGTTGGTTGGCAGTAAGGAACAGCGCTCACCACACATTCAATCACAATTTACAAAGACACCCAGGACAGAGGACTTCTGTAAGAGGCAAGAAGCATGGGATAAAAATGTTCAAATCACAGGGGAGTATTTTAAGGTAGATTAATAGAAATGTGTCTTTTACTGCAAGTATGTACACATTTTAACTTAAAATTTTATTGTAGCTTTCTATGGCCCCTTGAATTCAAATTAAGACCAGCATGATAGAATCAATTTATGGTTAACATTTTAATAAAAATTTAGACATCTTTTTGAAAAATTCAAAGGTTCTACATATAAACCACCATATTCTCACTGTGTACTAATACCATAATTCATTTTCCTCCAAGTTTAGAATCTCTTGAGGCATATCCCAGACACCTGTTTTTTTAGGCCCTGCTTTTAGCACTGTGTCATGCTGTACAAAGATGTGAAATTACAGAGTATTTTGAAGCAAAAAAAGATGAAACTTGCTATTGTAAAGATACTGTCAAAAGTAATAAAAATTGAAATTAAAAGCAGGTAGCCACAGAATAAAACCAATGGAAGTTATTGCCTCAAGGTAAAGAAATATTCAGAGTCTAAAGTTGGGTAGGTACTCAAGAGTTTTGTGTTAAATGATACCTGAATGAATTCACTGATGGAGGAGAAACTTTCCTGCTTGACAAGAAAGATAACAAAGTTCCATAGATATTGAAGAAATGTCAACAGTAGAAAGTATAATATTAAAAAAAAACAACAGTAAAACCTAAAACTTTCCTCTGGGAGCACTCCCTGATTCCTCTGCCTTTCTAGGCCTCACGTGAAGCTACTTCAGAATGTGAATAGAATTCTACTTTGTTTCTAAGGGTGCGAGTCATTTCCTGACACAGAGACACTCTGATGTCAGTGGCTGTGCCTCTCTTACATAAGGGTCTACTGAGAGGTAAAGTTCTCTGACCCGTTCCAGTGCTCTGAGGCATCTTCAGTGTCATCAACAACCCCTCTTTTCCAAGGTTCACTTCATAGAAAGTTCGTTTTCCCCCTCAACTTTTGAATACCTACCTGTGAACTGATTCATCTTTATAAGTTATGTTCTTGCAATTTTTAATGTCTGGACGGCTTTCTCATTCCTGCTTTTTTAACTTCAGAAGCAGGTGTGGCAATTAACCTTAATCACTAGAATTGTATCTCAGCCTGCAGAATGAAAATAAATAAAGCCCACAGAGGTGAAACGTTATTGTACAAATTATGACTGCTAAAGACATGTGTCTGTCTTGAGCAATACTGTTTGGATATTCTAAAGTGCCCTGTTATGGGAAAGACATTGATATGACCATTTGTAGCTACAAAGTCTCACAGTGTTGTTAAGAATGAGCGAGAAGACGAATCACCCAGATTTAGCTCATCTTCTATACGCCACTGTATAGAAAGCAGAGCGCAGGAGGGGACAACGTCATGATTAAACCATTTTGACTCATGCAGTAGAAGGTACCCAGCACCTGCAAATCAAAAACAAGAGAGGAACCCAGCGGGGCTGCAAGTCACGAGGCTTATCAGTGCACGGAGTGTTGACTGGAGCAAAATGATATGGTGATAAGAATGCCACGTTTATAAAAATTAAGGCACAGCTAAGGCAGATGTGGTGGGGTTTGCCTCTGACTTCAGCCTACTGGAAGACTGAGGCAGGAAGATTGAAAGGCCAAGTCCAGCTTGGGCAACTTAGTGAGACCTTGTCTTAAAACGAAAGCTAACAGGAGCTGGAGATGTAGCTCATGTGACAACCCTGAGACCAATATCCAGTACCACAGAAAATGAAGATAAACACACTCACACTACATAAATACACATACACACATACACACATATATACAGATACATATATATATACTATATATGGCATAGATGTAATGTATAACATGTAAATTATGATATATATTACACAAATATATATCACATCATGTGTACATAGATATATGTAAGAAATAGAGAACATTTTTAAAATATGGTTTATTGTGTCTTTTCACATTTTTCTCATTGTATTAATATATATAAACATGTAATACATAATGTTTATTACAATGAACTTTATTGTTTTGTGCACATATATATTACATCAAAAATAGAATCCCTCCCCTCCCTCTTTTTGACTCTCCTACACTCTCCCCATCCCACCTAACTCCCATTATCACATTCATTTGGCTCTATGAAGTGACCGTGTTCTGGGTTTTTCATACTGGAGAAACCATTTGATATTTAACCTGCTGTGTTTGACTAAGTTGCCTGAGTATGATGTTCTCATGTTGCACCTATTTACCTAAAAACACCTCCATTCTATCTGAATAGTACTCCACTGTGTGTACACACAGCAATTTGTGTATCCCTTGGTCTGAGGGCGGATATTGTGGCGTCTTCCGTGGGTTAGCATTTGTTGTTTGTGCTGCTGTGACCATAGATCTCTTTTATGTTTGATAAAATTGGGACTGCAGAGGACCTGAGTTCAAGGAAGTTGTTTAATAAGTGGCAGTATCTGAATTTGAATGAAAATTCATTAAGTTATATTCATTCTTGTCCTGTGTTAAGCAGAGGAGAATCTATCTCTCTATCCCTCTGCCTAACAAAGTAATTTCAGAATATAAATAAATATTAAAATGAAATTCAGTACTTTTTCTACTGATATTTGACTTTAAAGATGTCTGATTGCACTCGGTGTCATCTTTATGTAGATCTTGCAAATAATGTATCTGCGATCTTTTTTTTTTTTTTAAGACAGAGTCTAGCTCTGTAGCCCAGGCTGGTCCTGAATTCACTGTGGAACTCAGGCTGACCCTGGACTCGCAGCAATCCTCTTGCCTCAGCCTCCCGAGTGCAAGGATTACAGGCTTCCGGCACCAAGCCTGGCTTGCCATTCCCCTGTCCCTGTATCTGCAATTGTAATCATGTTTTGGCATCCACACACTTCTGGACATCTCGCCTGAAAGGATATCAGTCGTCATGGGCGTTTTCAGAGGTGCTTGCTACACCTCCCTCTTGACGGAACCCTAACGGTTGTTGACAGCTGTTTCCATCTTACTACTGCAACACTCCAGCACACACGCTACCGCGGCTCTCGCTGCCTTAACACCTGGGTACTGTGAGGTCACGGTGAGCTCAACCTGCCTTCCTTCCAACCTGCTTACAAGTCTCTAACACGACAACTGGCTGCTTGGTCTAATATTAGATTTATTTACAGCACTTTAGTAATACTGTTTCTCCATAAACTCTTCTTTTGTTACTTTTAGTTAGATATCCTTAAAAATCATATAGTTTTAAAACTTCTTTTAATGTGAAAGTTTTTAGTCTGCCTTGTTCCTTGTTGCTTTCTTATAATGAATAAGACACAACCTCAGCTTGCCATGGTTTTGAATTTCCTGATTTATTGATCACGCGGCTTGACCTTCTCCTCTGTTCTCTGTGCTCTCTGTTCATTGGAAAGCAGAGAGAGATGCTCAGTTACATTAAATATTATTCTCTTTGGGAAGCCTTCAAGCTGTGTGGGATTTTACACCAGGAGGCACATAATATCTGTCTCCCTTTCTGTAAGCTAGCATCTAATCACCCTCAATGCTCAATTAATTCACTCAAGCTTGCAAAATGGTGCAACCCTAACTTTATGAACTCCATTTTCATTCATTAACTGAAACATTATCTATAAGAAATATTTTTCATTCCTACCATTTAGAGGAATTAGTCCTTGGTTTTTTCAAAAACAATGTTTTCTTATACTTTGCAGAAACCAGTTTCAGCTTTCTAGTGAAAGTCCCTCTGTGATAGGCCCTATCTCCCTTTAATAGATAAGTAGTCTTCGATGGCTTCTATGCTATCCAGTATG
Organism: Ctenodactylus gundi; assembly: GCA_004027205.1. Classification (NCBI taxonomy): domain Eukaryota; kingdom Metazoa; phylum Chordata; class Mammalia; order Rodentia; family Ctenodactylidae; genus Ctenodactylus; species Ctenodactylus gundi. The sequence goes on from PVKB01004094.1 coordinate 80,715, forward strand.
GCTTATCTTGACATTTGCTACCAAAGATTTAGACTCATTCATTTATGTATTACATTCTGATTTCTTTTACTGGGAAGCTGGAGATGAGAAGTGCTACTGTGCTTTTATTTGTAGGCCATTTTCATAGTAGAAAGATCTATAATACATAAACAAGTACATATAAGACACTATTAGAAGTAGAATACATCATAAGTTCATACTGACCATGTTAATCTTAGTAAAAGCTGACACCAATTTAATTTAATCTCCTCTATTAGAATTAGATTTTATTATAAAACTTACAATGGCATTAAAATATTTTATACTCGTCAGCTTTTCTAGATAAGAAAGTCCAAAGGCTACTGTAAAGTAACGCAACATAGGGAAGTAATGATGATAATTATTATTTCAATTTGATCATGGGGAATAGTTAAGGATTTTTTTTCCTTTCTCACACATTTTAAATAGATACACTGTTTTGTTATTGATGGGACATCTTGTTGCTAAAGGCCAATTGTGTCCATCTTTGGCATTATTTAGCTTCAATTCTACAATTGTTCCTTTGTTGCTCACAACTAGTTCCTACATGACAGTTCACATTCCTACTCTGGTCACTGTGCTCTCTGCTAGATTCTTGAGAACCAGGTCACAGGAACAGTCCTCTGATGGCCTGCATGCTGAAAACAACTATTCTTTCTCATTCTAACTCAAAATATCAATCTGCTAGACATGAAACACTTAGTTCAAATCATCTCTTTGGTTATTTGAATGCATTCTCTCAATTTTATCCTAATATAAAGCATTATTTTCAAGGGTTATTTTCATACCAAAAAAAGAACATTCACATCCCCTTTGAGGTAGCACATTAGTTGACTAGCTACATTCAACATCTCCCCATGCTGTACATAATTCAGAAACAACATGGATCGTCTGAAAGCCAGGAGCACAGCTAGGTGAAGAAGAGGGATGCTCTTTGGGCTCCAGCCAGCAAGGCAATAGGGGTGGAGCTACCCATATCCCATAGAGCGCCTCTTTCTCATCAGGTGCCTTAAATGCCAGATATGCAAGTCTAGGAGTTAACGTTTGCCCTCCCAAGCTTTGGTATCGTTTTTGTTCTTTTCTTTTTTATCCTCCATTCCTCTTTTTTGGTCTGAGATTGTTTGCCCATGCCATTGAACCTTGGAAATACATAACTTGTTTTTTTTTTCATAAAGATTCACAGTAACAAATTTTTCTTTAAGTTTCAAGAGACTTTGACTTGTATTTTTGAAAAATGCTAGAACCAATTTGACTTTGAGAAGTGTATTATAAGCAGAATAGCTGTGTTGTGTTAGGCAAAATTAAGAACTTATTTGGAGAATAAGCATAGTTTAAGAGATGCCTACTGTTGTCAAATTGACAAAGGTTACATTTTGGCCAATAAATAGGACATGTCCATTTTATTGGGCTAAGAAACAGCCAAAGGATTAGCAAAACAAACATCTCTGTGTGTTTGTGTCAGTCATATATGCATGGCCTTGGGAAGCCTTCATGAGCTCTGAACACCATTTTTTGGTACTTTACTCCAGATCTACCTTCTGGCTAATGTGAATCAAACTTGTTTGCTTTATCAAACCACCTTTGCATCGTGATGTTTGTGCCCAACAGCCAGTCAATGATCTCAATTTTCTGAAATCTCTAATCCTTAAATTCTACATATTGGGTCTTTTTTCAACATGAAGAAGCTATTATAATTTCCTTTCATGTTTATGAAATGTTTTAACTGATCATGTGCCCCACAGAAGTCCTACTCTGCTGTGTCAATGTAGAAGTCAGTATTCTTTTCTCTGTGATCATATAACATCATATGACATGTTTCAGTATTTGTTGCTATGAATACCTCTTTTTATTTCTCCAGATATCTTTGCAACCACAGTATGAAATAGAAGGCTGTGATGACCTATGTCCCTGACCCTACTGAATAAAACACAGAATTTTTAAAATGATTTAAGCTGTTCTCCCCCCCCCACAGACACTCTTAACAGAACACTATGAAAATAAAATTCCTCACTTATTATTAAAGAGCACGATGTCTATTACCCCAGATCAAAAGATGTCAGCCTTTTGAGTGACATGTGCCATGGAAGAAGTCAAGAAATGAAAAAATGTGAAGGCAGGTAAAATTTTCAGAAATCTCGCAGCACAAACTAACCTCCACGATGGTTTAGTCTGTTGGCTCCACCTCCTTCCTCAGCCTGTGACTTCTCTGACAAAATTTCCCTCCACACCTTTATTCCTAAACACGTGCCATGCCTGCATCACCTCATTCTAGTAAAAGTGCTGTAGTTCGAAAAAAGTGTCAATTATAGATATTTCAGGTAAAATTTAAGCCTTGGGAATTCATACTTGATATCTTATAGATTTCTTTTACTAAGAGGTTTTTTTTCACAAATGCAGATTGTGTCTCAGTATATGAAGAAACATCCGAAAGATTCCCATAGCACCTATGTGAACAACAGGTGAGTTTGTAATGCTGTCATAATACTTCTACTAAAAATGATTTTCCTTTTAGCAGCCTTATGAAAAACCCCTGCACTTCAGAGTTCAGTCTCTGAGGTCAGTCACCAAGCAGAACAGTGGCATGGACTGAAAATCGGATCATTTGACCCCATATCTATGCCCTCTTGTTTAGTGACTGAGTTAAAGACTACACATTTTCTCAGATAAATTGGATTCAATTGGCTTCAGTCTGTTTCCAGAGTCCCTGGGACTCAGGCTCCATTTGGTGTGCTGGGCTGCTTGGCTCACCCTATTCCACCCTGCCAGAGCCTTCTCAAGGACAGACTGTGCCCCAGGACTGCATACGGGTCTCATTGTTGGCTCTGCATCCCAGCCCACTTGAATTTTAATAAAGATTCACAGGCAGTTGTTATGAAACAAACACTCTAATGACACTCAGACAGGCTGTAGATTTATTTTTAGGCAGATGATGTGTGTGTGGCCCATGCCTCAGGCCCACCAAGTGATAATAATAGTAGCACTATGCCCTAAGTAAAGAGAACATTTTTTCATAAAAACTGCATAAATCATAAAGTGTTTCCCGCTATCCTTCTGCCTCCTGCCCACCTTCTTCCTCCTGCCCACTTTCCTCTGCCCTGTGGTCACGGGACTCAGTACCAACGGCCTCGCGAATCCCAGGAAATGGGAAAATGAACACTGAATCCTTTATTTTAAATATTCATCAGAGAAAAACGAGGGATGGTATCATACATGTCCAATAAAAGCAGTTAAACTTTGCATAGCTTTAAAAATTAGTTTTAAGATACAGTCAAATGAATTCTTCCATTGTTGACAGCGTTCATACATACCTTCATGGGTATTTGGGAACCGGTACGCACACCAATATAGCAGCAGCATAGGATCTAAATTAATGTACTTCAAAGAAGAGCTATCTGTCAAGCTGAAAATATTTGGAGGGAAGAGATCATTCTTGGAAACTTAAGAAACATTACTGTGATCAGTAGGATAAAGAAGCCCTTTTTTGCAGAGTGTCATGTCAGACAGTCGATAAATTTAGATTGCCAATATTGCATTCACATCTTAGAAGTCAAAGACCCCAAACTTCGGCTTCATTTAGAATTTAAAGAAGCTATTTTTTTTTTTCATAAGCTCTATTTGCTCTTGCATGGACTGTTAAGAACTGCCAAGATTGGCTAAATACGGAAAGCATTTAAAGGAATCTTATTAAAAATCCAACTTCCTAAAATTGAACCTTAAGTGAACTCCAACATCAGAGGAAAGTAGCAAAGTGAGACGAATATTTAGAGCAAAACAGATTAAAGAGGAGGTTATAGTAGAAATACTCGAGATAGGAAACACGTTTAAGCCGAATGCATAATTTGTTCCATTTCCTCCAGTTTCGCAAAAACTCATAATTAAACTCTGAGAGCCCAAGTTATGGATTCAGGTATAGCACAGCCAAAGTCCTGGCTCATCTGCTTGACTTCAGAGATTTTTATCTCTCTCCTTTACTGCCCTAGATATTCAAAAAAAAAAAAAAAATCAAGCAATGGAGAACAAATCCTGTGAGGGTTTTTTTTTTTTCCCAACTGAGAATCTAAGGGATAAAAAGCAATAAAGGGGAGAGAGAGAGAAGAAATAAAGCTAATTTACCTAAGACTTTGTTTTTTCTGTGTATACTTGCATTGCTGTCAACATTTCTCTGGTTTTTATTTTCTATTTTATTTTCTTTTACCTGTTCTCGATGTTCAGTTTCTAAGTATTCACATTTCTTATCCTTGCTTAAATTTCAATTCCTCATTATTTTTATTTTATGTTCTTCTGTATGTATTTCATTTTCTACCCATGCCCAGTTACTCTCACCCCATAGGTAATAATGAAAATATCAAACTTCTCTCTGTGTCAGCTAAAGGCTCACACTATCCTGCCAAATTCTAATTATCCCTGAAAAAAATCATAGAGGAAGAGTGTCCTGAGGAACTTAACACATTTTAACTTTAGGCATCCACATCAGCATAACAGAAAAAAATGCACATGCTGCTTATAAATGCACTATACCCATTCTCTAATTCCAGCTTCTCACCCAGGCTACCAGTAACCTCTTCTTACTAGCAACCTCTGTGAGGTAGGGGTGAATTTTCTTGTGGTTCCCGCCAATATATGCTCTTATATACAGAAGTTTAGTATTATATATAACTGTACTTACTGCATTTTCTGAATATGTTAGTGCTTAGAATTCAAAGAAATTCGCCTTAATATTATAGGAATGGTAGGAAAATACTGATAATCCCTAACCATCTAAAATTAATTTTTACACAGCCGACTAAAATTCACTTTAAAAAAAATCCACAGCAAAGAGTGTGTCCCAACACACGCTACTGTTTGATAAAAGAGCTTTTATTGATTCAGGTCTTATAATTCCTGAACCTTTTCTGAGTTCACCAACATCTTCCACTGTTTTGATATCCAAGTCCCAAAACACAGAAATTGTTTAGCTTTACAAAGAAATAAACACTAACTAGAATCAAAAACAACTAAATGAAAAAATCAAAAAGCAAAAAAAATTATAATTCATACCCAGATAAAATTTCTTTGGTAATTAACTTCAGTTAAGTCAGTAGGACACAAATCACAATGCCGACTATTCGTGGCTTAGCCGGTTCTTGGTTTCCTAGGCTCTGTGTGAAGAGAGAAAATTTCCACACTCGAACTTAAAGAAAAGCTGTTGGAACAGGCCATGCTGTGAAAAGGATATTGAATAACAGGGAAAGTCAGTCTTTGGACAAATCTTTTCCCATTATATTAAACTCCAAATCACTGGGTTGGAGCTGCAGCTCTTTTTAGTGTCCTTGCTTATCCTACACAGGGCTCTGGGTTTGATCTCCAGCACTTTGAAGATAGGGAGGAATGAGTAGCCAAAACATCCCTTCTCAAGCCAGACACCTCTATCCCAAAGGAGTTTGTTGGATCGTTTTTCTATATTCCTACTGTTCTATAGAAAGAAAATGTCCAGCAGTTTTAGAAAGACAACACTCGTGCTTTCCGGCCATGCTCTTTCCTGCTGCCCATCTAAAAGACAGCTAATTTAGATTAGAAAGAGAAAGACTGGAAAGCTCTTTCCAACAAAACACGGTAATTGCTCACTGAGCTACCAACTCCAAGATGTCCAAGCTAAAGTTTCTCCTCGTCCTCTCTTAGGGTCAGCCCTCTGAGAGGTTTGAAAATGAGATGGTACATACATTGCAGGGCACAAGAAGAATTCAAAAAAATTGGATGCGCAAATTTTGCAGCAGATAAGAAAAAAGTTTTTTTTTTCTTTTTAAACCAAGAAAACAAACAAAAAAACTTCAGCCTTCAGAATCAGTGTAACTGAAAGGCCTGGTGGTATCTACCTGCAACCTTAGCTACTCAGAAAGCCTAAGAAGGAGGATCGTGAGTTTGAGGCAAGTCTGAGCAACGTAGCAATGCAACTTATAAAAAATTTTGTCCAGCAAAGTGTATTTGAACTGAACAGTACGGCAAGCCATGCTTTACGTAAAGAATGAAAAAAAGAGGCTTTAAAAATTTGCACTCGGACTTAATATTTCTGAGTGCAGTCCAGTGCCAACTTAATTATTTAAGGAGGTTGTCACAATTTCTCCCATTTGATCAGGAGAAAAAGGTTCTATATTTCTACATCTTTGCCTAAAGTAACTACCGAATAAGGCTAAATAGCACAATGTTCCAAGGACTGAATACTTTGAAAATCAAAACAGGTAAGAAAATTTTTTAAAAAATCACATCCCATAAGTGAATCAAGAGAAAAAGAAGAATGTCATATGCAAGAAAAACAATGAGTCAAAATCAATGTCTTAATTTTTAAATACAGTACATTTTTTTTTTCACTACCCAGGAACATAGTAGGTTTGTAATAGCTGTCATTACTTTCTGAGATCTTTCTACAGGTGCATAATTTAATCATTCCACCTGAAGTGTCAGGCACATAAAGGTATTATTAGTTAAAAGTGAATAGTAGCTTAATTTGAAATAGGAGTCTTGAATTTTGTTTTTAGCTATTAAAACAGATAAAAATTAAAATGAATACTTTTATAGTTTCAAATAACCACATTTCTTGCTATTTTAATGTTAGCCAAAGTGATCTTCCAAAACGTATGACAACATTCATTTTGAGATCTATTAAGTTTTAACTTTTGGAACAAGATAAGCCAAATACCATCGCAGAGACTTCTAACCTTTGAAATTTCTATCAGAAGCTAACTCTTAGTACTGATAAAGATGGAAATCCTCAGTGAATCCATCTTCCATGACTACAATGTCATCACTAGGTCTCTTCTATGGAGGCCTGGATGCACTCCAATTTCTGCATTCCAGGTGCTAAGGTTTAGACCTGGAGTGTCCATCACAGTGTTCTATATTTGGAAGGCTATTTAGTTGTGGATCTATTGGGTTAAGTGGGCTAATCCATTGATGATTTTCTGTGCCACTGGTAAGCAGGGCCTGGTTGGAGGGGTGGGTCACTGGGCACAAACCATAGAAGAGTGTATATTCTCCCCCCCACACCCAACACACACACACACACACACACACACACACACACACACACACACACAGTGGATTCTTCTCACTTTCTGCGTCTCGTCTTGCCATGCTGTGAGCAGCTTTTCTTTGCCAGGCCCATCTGCCAAGCAAGCCCTTCCTTCATTGCCAGCTGCTCATATTTGGACTGACTGAGACCCCTGAATTGTGAGCTAAAATAAAATACGACTTTCCTCCCTTCATTTGTGTCTGTTGGGTATTGTGTCCCAAGGGAATGTGACGGACATCATGATCTTATGGGTGAGAATATACATGGATAAGTACATTCCATACAATAGTTAAATGTGACAGTGGATTTAGTGATAAGGCAGTAGGTAACTAACTGATGAGGTAGGTATTTGCACACACTGTTAAAGTCGTCAAAGTTTCTGAGGGATGTGATAGCTGAGCTGAATTCTTTAGGAGAAATCCATGTCTGGTCTGTAAACAAGGAAGCTGTGGCTAGAGAGTAGAAAGGGTGAGTTTGAAACAGAAGGGTAACAGGAGGACTAAGTGCAACAAAATGACTACAGTTTGGAGACTAAGAAGACTGAAAAGTAACCACTGAAAGTATTCACGCAACTCCACAACATAGTGGAAGTGTCAGGAGTTGGAGTTCGGAGAGGGCTGAAATGTACAGTTAATATTCTCAAGCTCTGAGCTTACTCTTCCACCCTGGAAGGTCAACCCCACGGGCTTTTGATGTGAGTGTGCTAATGTAGGATGCTGTGAAAGGAAATCTCCAGTCTATCTGCATTTCTATTCTGAATTTTCAATGGGCCTGTAAACACTTGAAAGACATTTGGAGTCACAAGCAGACCAAAACTCAGGCTGCAACCTGCATCCGTTCTGGAAAAGGATGAACTGTGTGGGAAAAATATTTTTTTTTTATTTTGAATACCTTGGTTTAAGGTTACTGTCCTTCATTCTTTCATAAGAAACAAAAAGAAGAGAAAAATAAATGTATGAATAGAGCCTTACAAATGAGTTGGAATTTTAAGTTTGTAGATTACAGATGCCAAAGTTCTAATTACCTTGAGTTGTAAATATCATGATGGTATTACAAAAATTAAAAGTCTAGGAAAATAATATCAGAAAGGTGGCCTTTTGACACTAAATTGACATGCTAAAATTATTTTTTTTTAAATCTTAAATTAAGAATTTTGTGGATATATGACTTTGTAGCAAACCAGCATCAGGGATCATCAACTGTACAAACAGGTCAACAAACATCACCCCAGTGCAGAACATAGAGTAACAATAAAAACACTTCGAACAAAAATGTAAGAGTGACTTAGAATGTGCATATAGGAGAATAGAGCATTTGTATTATAAACCAGATTCCTAAATTAAGAGGAGAAACAATTTTAAGAACTGAACAAATCACTTAAAATGCTCAGAGAACTGACACAAAGTACAAATAAAACTGTTTTTAGGGATATTGTAGTCACATTACCAAATGCGATTTGTAGAGAACTCTTGAGATGACTCAGATAAAGAAAGGGCGTTTATGTGAAGAACAACAACAGCCAATGATGCCTGACATCGCATCAGAAACGGTGTGGGCCAGAAGATGATGAGAGGCTGTCTTTAAATTGCTGAGCCAAAAAGAAAGAAGCACCTGTCAGCTGAATTTCTATACCTAGCGAAAGTGTCATTCAAAACTAAAGATATAAGCAAGACGTTCTCAAACAAAAGCTCAGAGTATTTGTTGCCAGCAAACTCAAGCTACAAAAAAATTCTAAAGAAAGTTTTTTAAACTGAAAGAAAATTATCAAAGATAATAGCACAAACCCTCAGGAAGGGGTAATACATACCCAGTGAGTAAACATGCTAGAAATATGTTCTAAAGAAGTAGACATTGACTTTCAGAAACAGCAATAATATATAGCGTGTGATTCATAGTATGTATAGAACTAAAAAAAAAAATGACATCAATAGAAAGACTCGTTAGGTGTGCAAGCACATGCCATGTTATCAAGGTAAAGATTTTACATTCAGTATGGTTCTTAGTGAATTAAGAGTATAGATTTTTGCAAGGATTACTCGCCAAAAGGAACAGCAAGTATGCATAAAAAAGAAAGAAAGAGCATAAAATAATGTACAGAAAAATGTGGTATTCATGCACTTGAGAAAGTAGTAACAACGTAAGTGAGAACGAAGTTAAAAACGTAAAGTCATTAGATTAAAGCAACTTTATCAATGAAAACCTATATTTACAAGAGAAAAATTATGTGAATATGTACTTGTCATTCATATGTATAACATACATACTTTGGTATAATAATCTAGATATGCAGATAGGGAAAAACTAGAGACTAGAAAAACTGTTCAGTTCTAACCAGAAGAAAGTCAAGTTCTTAATATAAAAAAGATATAGATAGATAGGTAGGTAGATGGGTAGATAGATAGATAGATAGATAGATAGATAGATAGATAGATAGAAATTCAAGGATAGCACTATTACTGGGATTGGAGACATTTTCTAGTATTATCAGGGTAACTCCTTAGGAAGACTAAACAGTCCTATTTGTGTGTGGCAACTATACATCAGACACTATGAACATAAAACCACCTGTATTTCTCTATCCTACCAACAATAACAGAAAGCAAAATTTATAAAATACTCCTTCCAATAACATCCAGAAGTATTTCAAAAACTAGGCATAAATTTAACAAAAACTATGCTGGATCCAACACTGAAAATTTTGCTTTGAGTACTTAAAGAAGAAGGCCTAAGGAAATTGACAGACATATTTGTTTTCACTTTGGAAGTTCCAATATTGATATTGGTTCAATCCAAATTGATCCTTAGATTAAATTCAGTTAAAATAACAACATGTTCTTGTTTCTGGTAGATATTAACAAGGCAATTCTAATTTTGTATTGGATACAAAGGTTCTGTAATGTGCAAACCGATCTTGGCTCTTCAATACTTCTGAGCAATAAGGCTAAGAAAAATAGAATTGTCAAGATTTACCTTGAAGCTCAATTATATTGTTAAGTAATAACATTTGTACAGTTATTGACAAGGATTAATTTAGTGTTTTAGGGAAATCTCAACACAATTCAATGGAAAGAAAGATTTCAAAAAGTTAGTCCATTAATATGAACCTTGAACCTTATCAAGCGTGACATACACACACAAATAAGTTATTCCAAAAGATTCATTTAACTTCATTTGAAATATACATATTTTTGGAAATAAATAGAAGAGAATAGCTTCATAAATCTGAAGCAAGCAAAGAGTTTTTTAATGGAACCCAAGAATTATTTAATGCTAAAAAAACCCCCTAAAATATCAAACTCTTTCAAAAGAATGGTATTGAGGAGAGAAAAAGGCAATGCATGGATTGAAAAGAAAGCTCATAATACATATATCTGAAAAACTCACACCCAAATTACCTAAAGAATTTCTAAAAATAGATACATGCAATTTAAATAATTAATTTGTAAATGGACAAAATATATCACTGGCACTTAATAAAAGATATCCAAGTTGTCAAAAGCCCAGGGATTGTATGCAATAATAACACTTATCTGAGAAGTACAAATCAAAACCACAGTGAGATACCAAGATATATCTACTAGAAATCCGAAAATTAAAGGTAAGGGGCATGCCAAGTGCTGATAAGTAAACTGATCAATGTTGTCACAACAGTTTGGAAAAGAAGTGGGATTGTCCCAATAAAGTTAATTTTATGCCAACTACTTGCCCAAGCCATTCTGCTGAGTGATTCCCTATGCCTAGCAGGTGTTAAGAAATTCCACACTGATAGTTCTACATTCAAGAGAAATGACTACGTGTGTATGAAAGTACCATAGAGTAGCATTTAAGTAATAACAAGTTCGTCACAGCTTTATATACAAGGGTCTCCAACTGGTAGCAGCCTAATGTCCCAAGGTGGAGAATAAATGCAACCAACAAGGTATATTCAAATACGTAAATCAACAGTGCTACATTCAAGTTATGTGTGTGTTGTGTGTATATATTTGAATTTTTGATCATTAAGAATTTCAGAAAAGTTGACTGAAACAGACAAGGTGCAAAATTGTGCATATTTCATAATTACATTTACAGAAAGGTATAACCAGGAAAAATAATCTATTTTGATAAATTCAAATGGGGGAATAATCTTCATAAAATATTCGATATTTTAATCTGACTGGTGATCATATGGGTGTCTACACAATAAAAATTTATTGAACTACATGCATGACATTTGTTCACGTTTGTCCATATAGCTTATGCCTCAAGAAAAATAATATGCTTTTGAGATGTTAGCATCCTTTCTTTTCAATGTATTTGTATGTTTTATGTCTAAAGTTCACCTCTTCTGGACAGCATAAGATTGCATTGTTTTGTTGATTTTTTTTTACTTTTTGTCCTTGTATCAAACTTTACATCTTTTGTTTTTGGTTGTGATGTTTAACTCTTTTCACATTTAACATTATAAATATGCTCGGATTATCAGCTATGAATTTGTCTTTGTTTTCCTATCCACCTTGTACCTTTCTCTCCATTCTTTCACTGCCAACTTTCCTATTAAAACTAACCATTTTCTACCCTAACACGTCAATTTTCTTTAGTGACTTTAACTCTGTATTTTGCATTATGCTCTTAAATTAGGACTTTCAGACACATATTAACTTGTATGAATCTACTTCGCATTAACGCTGACAATTTGAATAAAAGATGAAAACTTTACAATTTTTCTGTCTAGCTCTTGCCTCTCCTCTTTTGTCATTTTAATATAAATATGTTCATACATAATCTATCATGCAAAAACAGCAACATGGTATCATAATTATTACTTTCTATGACAAATGCCCTTTAAAAAGCCTTAGCAAACATGTGTTCATGCGGCTTGTTGACATGACCCTTCTCTTTCCGCCGCTGTCCCTCCTCACTCGGATCCAAGTTATCATGCATTCCCATTTCCTTGTTCCAATAAAGCTCCATTCCCACCTTTTTTATTAATGTTCTCACTGAAAAACATGTACCTCTGTGTTATATGGTCAATCGCACATTTATACACAATCGATGCTTAAGTTAAAAAAGCAAAACACATACAATTTTGTTTTATAATTAATTATAATTACAATTTTCTTTCTTTTACATTAATGTACATTTGCCTAGTGTCGCTTCATTCTGTTTAAATAAATTACTGTTCCTTATGACTTGGCCAACAATAAATTCTAAATTATTCTGAAAATGGCATGTATTATTTACAATCTTCGTTTTTGGAAACAATTTTGTTCTCTTCTGTTTATCATGTCATTTTTCTTTTCAGTGTCTCGAATACGTTCTGTGGCTGTCTTTTTCGTGCCTCTAATGTTCCTGATGTTAAATCATCTGTTAATCTCACCAGAAGTTGCTCATATGCAGTGATTTTTCTCTTTGCTTTCGGAGTTTCTCTTTGTCTGTATTTAATAATATTTTGAGAGTGAGCTGTCTCTGCTGATGTCATTGACTATTTGAAGTTTATAGAGTATTGTGAGTGTGTAGATTGCTTAGCACATTGGAAACATGTTTAGCCAACATGCATCCAAGTGCCTCCCTCTGCTGCTTGGCCTTTCTACTGTCCTGTGGTGCTTTCTTCATATGAGACGGTGTAGGTAATGTATGTCCCTCTTCTCTGAAGACGTGTCTTGCCCTTCACTTTTCTCCTGTTCTTATGTCTCACCGTCAATAAAAATCGTCTTTGACTTCAGGGCTTGTTTATTCTTGTGTTGAATATCTCGTCTGCATTTTTGTTAGGGAAAAATAAATCATTAAAACCTTGAAATTTTGACACCTCTTAGATCATGGAACACACTGTAATGTACTATTTTTCCGAAGCCTTAAACAAATATCAGTAAAGAAAAATGCAACGGAAATGACCAAGAAGTTTTCCTATTCAGTAGCATTTCATTAATAGCTTTTAACTGTAGGAATGGTGAAGTAACATTGCCCAAAATCCTTAAATTTAAAATAAATGTGTCCAAGTGCAAAAAATTCACGTATTTTTAAACTCCAAATGAACATTAAGTTAATAGTAGTTTTCAATGCACGGGCTAGATAAGGAGACATCAGGTGAGGCTGTTTGCTGAAGGTCTCCCTCCCCCACTACGTAATACTTGCAGCTCTAAAAGAGCATAGAAAAAGTGGAGGAAGTATCAATCGAGACAGCTTTTCGGTCTGACTACCACCACTACCACCTCCACAATCACCAAATTCTAAGTTAAAAAGGGGTTGACGACATAACGCTAGGGAGTCCTCCTTCTCCCAACCGTAACTCTTCATAGGATGGCGAAGTATTTTTAAATGAAGTGAGCCAACTAAAAGTCACGTTAGTCACGAAACTCTCAATGAACACACTTCAGACTCTAGCAGGGAAGATGCAGAATTAAGAGCACTTATTTCCGACAAGACTGGGAAGTCTAAGGACAGGCCCTTCCATTGTAACCATGTAAATTCTACATAAGCACAACCTTTCACCTTAACCGGTAATAACCATTGATGTTTTTAAAGGTATTCTTTCTTCCTGCCAGTTCAAATTGACTGTTGAAGCCTATCAGTGATTTTTGAATTTCAGTTGTTATATATTTCAACTCCAAGCTCATCATTTAAAAAATCTTTTGTACTCATTGTCTATTTGACACTGTATATCTTTAGTTTTCAAACACAATTTTCTGTCAATTTTGGACCTGTTTATAATAGCCGCTTAAAGGCTGTTAAGTCCAATATGTCAGCCCTGTCAATGGCAGCCGTTATTACAGGCAGTTTAGTATTTGAGTCATACTCCTTTTATATTTTAGACATAACTGCTTTTAATTCCTTCTTTTATCTTGCTTAGGTATGTCTTCAATTGCAATATACGCGATGTGAGTTTGATGTCATTCTGGAAAGAATAAATTTCAATTAAGTGAAAAAAGGCAAAGATCTTTTGTTGTGTCTGTGTGTGTTAGTTTCAAAAAATATAAAATACTTAACTGTTACTAGTAAAATCTTATAAAACTTTATCATTTCAATCTCTATAAGTGAACACTTTTCTCATACTTGTGTAGTGCTCCAAATATTCATTTTTGATTTGGTATTTTATATCACAAGGTAAGTGTCTATTTTGATTACCTTCCTTGAAAGCAGTGCTGGCTTCTACTGAGAATCAACTGTTTACCAATTCAGCTACTTCAGATTTATTACTTTGGTATTTTGAAATATTCTATCATCTTGTTATTTTCAATATTTTGTTTATTGTTTTGTTTAATAAGAAAAATTTTAGCAGATAATTTTAGCAAATTGTGTTTGTTCAGGGAAAAAAGATGTTTGGATAACAATACATCTAATGTCAATTAAGTCTTGCAAGATTTAATTTTTCTCTTTCAATGTTCTTCTCGCCGGAAACATTCAGAAATACAGTGCTCTCAACAGATCAGTATATTTCAGGGTAGCTTTGTCAAATTCAACCTCCTTCAGGGTTTTGTGGTTGTTTTATACACTTAGTTTAATTTTCCCTCAGTGTTACTGGATAAGTCGGCCCTCCTGTGCTCCAAGGTTTGTTCACCCTTTGTTTCAACTAGAGACAGGGAGGCAATGATTACAACCTTGAGACTTCACAGCTCTTCGATGGCTTCAAGGGTGGCATTTTGTTCTTTAATTAGAATAAAAGCTTCTTGAGAGCTGGAACAATGTGATGTTTTTATATCCTTTTTTGTTTGCTAATGATAACTGTATTTACAAAGAATGGATAAGAAAAAAAAGGCAGACACTTGGTGAGGAAAAAATCACCAAGTCAATCCAAAAATGTAATTTTCTCCTAGAATTATTCTCAAATGCAAAAGACATATTTAATCCTTATGATTTCATCTGTTTTGCCCTGGTACAAGGGAAGACGGTGATTACACCTTTTTTCTTTGGAACATATGTCCCATCCCTGCCAAAAGTACAGTGCCTTAAGGTCAGAATATTTCTCTGTTTTCAGTCTCTAATGCCTCAGAGTACAAAGTGTCCAGGCAACAAATAAATATGTAAGTGAACGTAAGAAATAAATAAGATGAATGCGTGAACAAATGTGCCACTCAACCATTCCACTTACAACTTTCCGAGTTACCAGCTCTTTAAGACAGTCAGCTTGGTCTCTGTGTTTAATTTTATCAATTGTATAAAGAGAATAATACTATCTATTTCATAATCTCATTGAGAGGATTAAATGAGGTATATAGAGCACACAGCATTATTTTATTTGCAAACATATCATTTTACCATATGCTCAGTCAAGACACAGGAGTGATTCCCACTCCAACAGTAGGGCCGACACTGAACATGCCCCTTCGTGTATAATCGGTTCTACTCACGAAAGGTCTCACTCTGGTTTAGGTGGCTTGTGTAACTTTTTTATTCACAACTCAACTTCTTTTCTAACCTTGCTGACGTGTACTATGCTCTACGCTTACATCTTCATAGGAAGATCAGGCTCTCATCTCTAACACTCACATACACAGAAATTTCACAGTTCTTTATTACTAGAGTGTGATGCCTTCCAAAGCATATTGTCTTGTTTATAGTTTTGTCCTCAGAATTGAATATAACCACTGAAGAAATACCTAGGTTATTGTTCAACACATGTGTACTCCGGTGCTGAGCACATGTTCTTGAACGAAAAAAAAATTAAAGGAAAGCTAAGAACTTTAAATCTTTCTTATGCTTGCTGTGAAAATACAGAATAATTCATGCATAGTGGGTAACATTAGAAATCCTATGGAAAAAATTGATACATCCCATAATGTTAAAGCTGGCGTTAACATTAAATGTGAACGTTCTGTTTTTCGAGTCTTTGTCCTAGCATTGAACTTTGACAGGCAGGAAGTGCACTATAGCTTTTCACGTCTTTCCTATGGAAAGAAGACCTTGGGATTTCAAAATTAATTTTGACAGATATGACAAATGGGGGTTGCCATTTCACACCTACAGCGCGAATATTTCAATGGCAAAGAGTCAGCAACTGTTAATTAAAAATGGGTATTGTTAATTGGGCCCTGTGTTGTGGTTTTGTCAGCAGCTTCAGACCCTTTCAGACCTATTTCAGTGTTTCCTTATGGTCTGAAAAGATAAATGTCTTTTCTCTCTGGTATAGATGATGGCAACTACAACCCAGATTTTTTTCTTCCTCATATTCGTTCTATAAGTGTTTAAAGAACACAGAGAGATTAAAATTTAAGCCTAACAGTGCTTCCTTTTATCTCAATCCCAATCATTGACTTAGGACAAAAATATTAAGGATGCCAACTCAGTTCCCTACCTTATTTCAAATAAAGACAGAGGGAAGTGAATTGATAAAACTAGAATTTGGATTTACACACACACACACACACACACACACACACACACACACACAGAGTTTAAAATGTAGAAATATTGGAGATAATATATTCATATTCGTGGTTATTATAGTCTATGGGTACTCAATTCCCCCATTTATGCTTTAATAGCAAAATGTAAAATTGAAAATATGTAATATTTTAATGTATCCATAACAATTGGGTGAACAATGAGAAAATTATTTCTAGAAGTTATTGTGTATTGGAAAAGAAAATAAATCAGGCCAATATTAACCCAGTTCTCTCATCAGCAGTGGTTTTCAGCAACACAAAACAGCCTGGACTATACATTTGGACTTCATATTCGATTTTATAATTATTCCAATTCAGGACTGTAATCCTAGCACTCAAGGCTGAGGCAGAAGGATTATGAATTCAAAGCCAGCCTGGGCAAGAACTTATCTCAAAAAATTTTGAAAATTATAGAAGAACACCCTGGGCTCAATCCCCAGCTGCATTAATTAAATAAGAATACACATTTGCATTGAATTCCTTGACAATGGCCGGTGCATTTGTCATCCCCGCATCTTTAGTGAGCAGCAGGAAGCCAGCCAGCTTGGCTGACTGGGGGTTGGAGAAGGGTTGGAGAAAGAGTGCAGGGAAGTAGAACCTGAGGAGCTGGGAGCTAGTTAGACATCCGCTGCGCTATGCTAGCGTCAGCTACATAGAGAAACCATCAAAATCTACACAGCAAATGTTCAAAGAGGTCTTGCCTGGCTTCCAGCCCACATTAAGTAGATCTTTTTTTTTTTTTTCATTTTTGTCTAATGAGATTTTTTTTTCCTTTAGCAGTTCTCGTTTGCAATTCATGTTACTTTTATTTAGGAAACTGGTGTATGTATTGGTAGGTTTCAACCCCTTTTCTCCATCTCCCTACTCTTTCCCCCTCCTCTTTGACACTTCCTCATCTCCAGCAAGTCGGACTTTTTACATAGCCGTCTTGCTAAATTATCTCCAATAGACCATTTTATTTTTTTTCATGACATTGTTGACAACTCTTAAACAAACTGACGCATGATATAGTTTGTGGAAAGTTCTCACAAATAAGCCCATTCATATCATTTACATGTGCCTGAGCATCACAGTGTTGGTACCAGGTTGGCCTTTGGAGCTATTGGTTGAGTCACTGTATATATGGAAGAATGAATTGGAAATGGGAATTCTGGGACGTTCGTGTTTTCTGAGAAAGTTGCAAAGATGTAGCTCAGTTCTGTGGTAGGCCTTGCTTGCTCATAATTATCAGCTATATCATGACCAAAATGTTACAACAATATTGAAAATTTTGGGAGAAATGCTAATTTGAGGAATATAATGTATGTTTGAGTTAAAATGGAAAGCAGACACGTTTGAAATGCTTAAAAGTTTGATGTACGTACAGCCTTCAAATAACAAAGCAAAATAAAGCAGTAACACATGAACAAATGAAGAAAATTCTTCTTACAGCAATATCAGAATCCACTTCTTTGTCATTTGTGGTAATAAATAGAACGTAGGCTTAGAACACATTTCAGTAGCTTGTGTCTGTCTCTCAGTCTATCTGTCTCCTTGCTTTTGCACACACAAAAGTACTGTTATTTATCTTTATTCTACTTTGTTACAATTAATAAATGAAAAGCAAAAATAAAGAAGCCTTTCCAACTTCTTATAAGGCTTCGGTACATGACACTCTCATGAAGACATCAGAATGATACAGCTTGTACATCTGACTTAAAGTTTTTGTGAGTAGCAGTGAGCACATTGTAAAATGATCACTCAGTCTTTTAGAGTGATTAGCCATGGTATCACTTCATACCAACAGAGGAGGGTGACTTTTTTTTTAACCTGAAAATTTATTTGTGAGAAAACCACTAATTCATTTTATATTTACTACTGACAGATGTCAAGTAATAATGACCATGGGCCTACATCTGTCTGATTTGTATTCAGTCTTTTTACTTACAAGAGAAACACTTCATATCCTATTACCAAAGCCCTGAGCCAAGAGACCCCAAAATAGACTTACCCGTACCTGTGCCTCGCTGACCAGAAATAAGCAGATAAATGTTGAGCTCAAAAGGTAGGATTTCGTAAAGCTTTTGTCTGTAATCCTCAAAGTAGGGTGGTTGGTTCAGCTGCAGAATTAATTAGCATACATGCGGAAGCAGTTTATGGCTGCAGTTTAATCCCAAACAAATGTGAAAATAAGCTCACATTGTTTTGTTGAATGATTTACATTCATTATCATCTACTTAAAAAAAACACATGCTTTAAAAAATCATTATTCCTTCCAGAAAATTGGAGAGTAAAACATTTCCATATTTGTACTTTTGAAAATTATGTAGTTCCAGGCAAGGTCATATTTCTTCAAATTGAAATAGACCATGAGCTTTTGTCTAAAACTACGGTTTCCAGACTTTTCGCAGATTCGAAGATACGACTCATGGTATAGAATTCATGAAATGAGTCAACAGATTTAGCGGCTACACATCAACAACATACACAAACTCGCTCTGCTAGTTTCTATAAAAGACTTTTGGAACTTCATTAAATGAGATCTCCATAAAAGGCTCAAGATGGAAATAAGTCAAATATTCATATTACTCTAACTATAAAATAACAAGTCTGATATTTTAGTATGGCATATAAAACTGTCTCATTATTCGCTTATGATTAGAGGTTTTACAGGGTATTAGTTTGACCAGAGATACACTTGCACATTATAGTTGTTATAATAATGAATAAAGCTGTAATGAAATTTGACTATTTATGGGAATGTAATATCACTAACAGAGCTGGCTGCCTCACCTCAGGATTCTCTGAGACAATCTACCCAAGGTGCTTAGAGAGAAAAATGGAATCTCAGCACACTTAGTCTTCTTGAATTGTTGTCCTAAACACCAAGCCAATACTCACGTGAGCTCTACGCATTCAGTAAGGCAATATTTATAATGCAAATGTATCGCATTGGTAAATCATATGATCAAGTTCCAGATATTTCAAACATAAACCATAATTCAATCAATAAATATTTAGATGCTCACTAGACACTACTAGATAGTAGTCGATGTCAAGGTGGAAAGAACTCATTTCCAGTTCACACTTTGGTTTTAAGCATGTGCCAATTTTATCAACTACTCTCACATTGGGCTTTCAGCATCCACTCGCGAAACCACTAGGGATTTCATACAACAAATTTCAGAAATACAATCATGCAAAAATAGAAAGTCACATGCTAGTGATTCCTTCATAGAGAATTACACCTCAAACTGTGTTCTTATGAGTCAGCTTGGGCCTTGTAAGCGTATGCAGATCTATGAATCTCTTCCAGGTGAGATCCGGTGGAAGAGGAGTGCCTACCTTTATTCAAACCTAGTGGGCGTTCGCAGCATTCCATGACCACAGCAGCATCTTGGGGAGAGGGACCCCTGCCAACAGAACTATGTGTGGGGCTTCTCTTTCTGCATTCCCCTCTCACAGAGGGGGATACCTTTCTGAGAAGGCGTATCGCAGTCGTCCTGGATTTTCCACCTTTTTTCTCCTTTTAGGGACTGAACCAGTCATTTCCAAATCTGGGCAGATGCTCCCCATGCCTTCTCCTGCTTAATGGACAAGAATTTCTTTTGGATCAAATATCATCTCAATTCCTTGATTATTTATCCAAATATTTTGCAAAACTGCTTTATAAATAAATGAAAATGACTTTGTCATTTATTTTCTTTGTGATGTTCTGTCAATTCTCTCCATTAAATACAACACTCTTAGAATAAATTGAGGAATAAAGCTTTGACGATTAACTTTTTCCTGACTTTAAAGGCGCTTCAAATCAATAACGAGTCTGTGGCAGTCTCCTCACTTCTCTTTACCTAAGTTGGAAAGGAACACCTGTTTCAAATTCAACAATAATTTGTATAGTGAATTTTCATTTAATTTAGTCTAGAGCATTAGTTGATTTTCCTTTTACCCTTGATTGTAAAAAAAAAAAAATCCTTTGTAACCTTCACAGTTATTTTTATTGGCAAATACTGACGCAGAATTAGTTTTTTCCTCTTGTGATTGTTTTGTTGTTTCCCCCAAAAAGCTATATAAAGCAATTCCTGTTTTCTTCCCTCTTCTTCACAGTCTGCCATTGGGACTCAATACAAAATACATCTAAGATCAAAATTCTCAACACACAAAGTCAGAGAAATAAAATTATATATATATACATACACACACATATATTTATAATTTCATGATGACCTCCATATTGCAAGAGATACCTTTAGTCTCTAAAAAGAAAATTTAATCATTTCATTCTATTGCTTTTTTTGAGACAGGGTCTCGCTCTGTAGCCCTGGCTGGTCCTGAACTCACTATGGAGCCCAGGCTGGCCTTGGACTCAGGGCAATCCTCCTGCCTCAGCCTCCCAAGTACTGGGATTACAGGCATGAGTCAACATTCCCAGCTTATGAGTTAGCTCTTATTAAATTCCTTTCAGCTGTATTTTCAGGTGTACAATACACAGTTATTTTAAATATTTGATCAAATTTTCCTTAAATGTTTTACCATTGTATATTACTTTAGGTGATAGTGTTTTTAAATTGCCCATGCCCTTCACGTCTTTTTTAGGCATGATTCCTAAAATACCGTCCCACTTCAGTCCCCAGTTGTGCGTAGGGTAATACTCCTTCTTATTTGCCTTTGGCGATGTCAGCGTTGCCTACCGAGCATTGCCCTCATCTGACACTTGCTAAAGCAGCTCCGCAGTCACCACTCACATCTCCCAAAGCCGCTCACTAACAACTAAGAAAAGCGGCGCAGAGGCATGTTAACACCGACTCACAGCCCTGTTGCTTCTCGTAGGAAATTTGGTCAGTCACTTTAATCATTTCTTTCCTCCTCACAAAGTCCTCTCCAGCTTCTCCTGGCTCCTCTTATATTTTGCCATCACCTGAGGTGTACTAAGGAAGTCTGACTAAAGCAAAGTCAAGCAGAAGGCATCCTATTTAGAGCTTGTGCATCGTAATACTCCATCCCCTATCTGCCATTTTTCCCTGAAAAACAGCACTGGATTATCGATCCCTGGTCATATTGCAGATGAGGTAAAGATGTTCAGTCCAAAGAGAATCTTCTCACCAGCCAGCTGGGGCCGGGCAGTCAGTGCGGGCATGATCAAACGTCTGCAGCTTGCGTTTCTGTTATTTTTCCTAAACTAATTATTCCATTAGTATTTTTTTATATGATGTACACCAATAGTTTTCTACCAACATACAACTTTGAGGTACATATCATAGGGTTTGTGTGTGCACGTGCATGTGCATGTGTGTGTGTGTGTGTGTGTGTGTGTGTGTGTGTGTACATGCATGTGCGCTGTGCTACTCTTCCGGTTTTCCTGAAGTACCTCGTACTCTCCACCTATAGTACCATCAATTTCCACATGTGATTTTTTTCCTGCCGGACTATAATTTATTTACGTTAAAAATCTTTGTCTTTTCAAAATTTCATTACACATAATGCTAAAAAGTATTTCAAATACTGCAGGTGCTTGATGCCTTCTTGTGCTCAATGAATTTACATTTGTATATTATAAATTAAAAGCCCAAAGATTTTTTTATTATGAGCATTTTAAGAGATATTGAACTACATGTTTAAATACACAATTCCAGCAGTCAATCGACACACAGATGAGCACTTGAGAGTGTAAATCTTAAATAAAAATTTAGCATAGGACTTCATTGACATCTACTGAAATATTTTTAAATATGTGTTGAGTATCTTTCTAAAGGTGTTAAAGGCACCATATTAAGGGGTACATACATACCCATGTTTATAGCCACACAACTGATAATAGCTAAATCACGAAACATGCCAAAATACCCATCAGCAGACCAATGGATGCAAAAAATATTTTATAAATACACAATGAAGGATGACCTGCCATGACATATAGACATGAACAAAATATAGGTATTAGATACAACTCAAGACCATGATGCTTATAGCAGAGAATAGAAGTCAGAAGGTTAAATGCAGCGTGGTTTTTCTAACACGAGCGATCCAGAGTGCAAGTAAATACTAGAGTAAGATGGGCAGGATATTTGGAGTCCAGGTGGATGGAGGACAGGGAGGACGAGGGAATGTGAAGTTGATGTGGACACACACGCACAAAATCTGTAAGTCCTGTGTAACCGTTGTACATCATATGTACATACTGATAAAAATGGGAAAACAGTCAACCCTCTGAGGACTCCCTCCCAGATAGTGGGAGCTTTAATTCTATTTCCTTTGTCTCTAAATAAAGCCTCTTTCTCTGCCTCGAAATAAACAGGAAAGATGTGTGCAAGACTATATTCTGAATTTCAACATCCCCAGTCATAATTAGGCCACTGGTCCTTTAATAGAAACTGATTGGAAATGACTTAAATATGAAAATTCAATTTTTTGGTAATCAAAGTCAAATCTATGAGAATCTAAGATATATCTACAATACCGTTTGGTTCGCAGTAAATTCTCAATAAGATTTATTGTGTAGGTTACTTAAAGGTCTTTGGAAAAAGTAAAAGTATATGCTTAGAAGTCGTCTTATATTCAAAGGTTAGCGTTCATTATACATTTTAGGCTTCCCATTTATTTTTTTCTAGCCTATTTTATTTTTTTCCTGTATTGACGATTGAAATCAGGACATTCACGCTGAAATGTAGCCCAAGTACTTTTCTTTGTTGTTTTTAACTTCAAGACAGGATCTCACTAAGTTGCTAAGTTACCCAGGCTAAGTTTGCATTTACAACCTTCCTGTATTATTCTTCTAGAGGAGTATGGGATTATAGTGTCTGCTACCATCACCATTTAGTCTATTTTTTTAAAATTCAACAATGAGTAATATTTTAAATCTTACTAACTCTTGAGCACAATCTCAGCTATTCTATAAAGGGCAATCACTAGAGTTAAGGTGCAGTATTATAATTCATGTTAAAAGACCAACATTAAATACTAATTCATGTTTATAGAATTTTCATGATCATCAATATTGTCACCCAGTAGAATTGCAAATTGTGCTGAACATTAGCAGAATTAGGAGAAAGGTCTCAGAAACTATAATGGAACAATATAAATTAAGACTCAGATAAAAGTAACCACTTTTATTCAAATGTAGTCTAAATTAGGTGTGCTGGAAACAAAACAAAATATTCTGATTGCATAGGTTTCCAATGAAAAGAAATATATATGTATCTATAATGTATATGTATATGCATTCTCCCCAAGTATTCTGGGAGAATTTGTTCAAAGACCTCCCCAGAGACCAAAATCTGTAGATATTCAAGCCTCTTATTTAAACTGCAGTAATATTTATATGTAATCTATGCACATCTTTCTGTATACTTGAAAGCATCTCTAGGTTACTTATTATATCCAATATAATACAAATTGTATGCAAACAGTTGCTTCTGTGTATGTTCAGTAAAAATGGAATTTATTTTCCAAGTATTTCCCATCTGTGTTGGGATGAATCCATGGATGCAGAACGCATGGATATAAAGGCCTCGCAATACAGGGTGTGTGTGCATGTATCGTGTGCGGGGGAGTGCGTGCACACATTTGTTTGTACGTGGGGTGGGTGCACTTGTGCGTGTGTGTCATTGTAAAAATGATTTTCTTTTTTTTCCAAAGTCTAGACACTGAGAATCTGACCCTGAGTTTGAAGTAATTGAGCTTATTCGTTCATTCACTATGTGTTTATCTTGATGTCTTAGGTACATAAAGAGAGGAAACCTCTATTAGACTTGCCTTGTTGACCCCAGAATGTCTCTACTCACCGGTGCTTACTACCCTTCATGGGTATTCTGCCTTGACCATGGGTTAGGAGAAGAAAATAGACAGACCATGCGTCCAGAAAATCTGGCTCATGAAACATTTGTGTTCAATGTGGACACAGAAACTTCCTGAATAAGCCAATGATGCAGACCCAGAGCAGAGGGCTTGATGGCTTCTGCCGTGTAGACAATGACTTAAAGTTCACCCGTCTTCAGTTTGGGCTCCCTTCTTTGTTGTTTGTTTGTTCATGTATGAGACAGGCTCTTGCTCTATGGTCCATGCTGGTCCTCGTCTGACCATGTAGCCACGGCTGGCCTTGATCTCACCGCTGACCTCCTACACAGCAAAGCCTCGGAGGGCTGGGATTGCAGGTGTGCACCGCCACACCCAGCTAATCTGTATGCGGTGCTCAGAATCAAGCCCAAGGCCTTGCACATGTTAGGCAATGACCTATGCCCCCAGCCCTCTCACTCACCCTCAAATATTCTTCTCCTGCCAAGGTTTTCTTTCCAGAACTACTGTTTACTCCAGTTTCCCCTTGTTGTCTGCTCTGTGCTGTTACAGATTGCCTCCTATGATTATTTTCTTTCTCTTCTTTCCACTCTCAGTTCATTCAAGGGACATTCGTGTCTTTCATTCTGCATTTTTTCCTAAAATGCTATCCACGAAGGTGTTTTGCATATATGTGTAAAGGTTATAGGGAAGCCAGCTTTATGCTGCAGCCATCCAAAGAAACTAAACTCTGAATAAGAGAAGAGCTATATGTTGTATTATAATTTGAACAATATGTTGTCTTTCTCTTTCCACTATTCCCCTATTTATTCGTCCTATGAATTTCTCTCTACAATGTTGAGTTATCTTCTCTATGTTGTCAATCGCTACTTAGCATATTACCTTTATGTCTGACTTACAACCCCAGAGCACACTACCTCTCTAAATGCTTATCGAAGGCTCCTCTGAAACCAACAACAGCCAAGCCAAGTCAAAATTATGTCTCCTCCCAGGAAGAATCTTGGTGCCAAGTATCAAGATTATTTTGAAGTCCACTATAGGTGTAATGTCTCTTCAGCCACACCCTGAATGCATGGTTTCTGGAGATGGTATTCTGGGATCTGGAAATTTAAAGTTGTAAGCAACCATGACCTTTGAGTGTCAGGAGGGATGTACTGCCAGCTTGTGATGGTCTGTTCTAACCTATTTTTTTTTTCTCTTTCCAAGAGGAGAGGTCTATTAACAGTCTATTTCTTTCATTGAGCGCTTGTCTTGGCAATTTCAGTTCTGCTTAATTTTACATACAGGTAGATGTCTGTCTTCGCTGTATTAAAGGCTGTATCATTTTACCCTTGACATCTGACAAAACCCGCATTGGAAGCCTCTCCAAAATAGAAGAGAATCCTTTGACTGGGATGAGACAAACTACTTACTTTAAGAAAACAACAACAACAACAAAGGTTGTTGCCTTCTCTTGCTTTCTCTACGGAGAACAGGAAATTATGATATTTTAAAAATCAGTAAGAGCTTGTTCTCATTGCATTTCAGGCTATTTCTGAGTTTGTGAGCTCTCAGCAGCCTTCCATGGTGTCAACCCATTATATACCTTTAAAAAACCTCCATTAAACTTTAAGCTGTCAAGGATTACAACGAAAAGATGCAATTTTTTTCACTGCAGGAAAGGTCTGATTTAGTAACAAGCTATAAGCTAACAGAGCAGCAGAATCCACATATAATGTTTCATTGAAAGGGGGAAAAAACATGCTGCTTTTTTGTGTGCTTCAGCCTTGTGGGATTTTTTTTAATATTTCATTTAAAAATATATAGTGCACTTAGCTTTTTAGATACAGTCGTTACTGGGAATTGTCTTCTCCTTACACTATTGGTACATTCAAAACTCCCATGTTCTAGCACATCCAGACACAGAATTATTGGATTGTATGCCTCCGAGATTGGACGCCATTGAGAAAAAAGAAAGTCCACATTGCCCTAGTTTACGTGTTTAATATTGATTTAATTAGTCATTGAATTCCAAACACCCTTATTATCTACTTGTTTGAAAAGGCGACTTCCTTTCACCACGATGCATACATTACAACAAGTGACTGAAGAGGAAGTCGGGCTTGCGGCCTGGTGCTTCCTGGGTGCAGACACCATCTCTCCCTCCCCCGCTCCAGCGTGAGCATCACAATGTCAAACACTCTGCGCACACTCCCTGAGGAATCTGCAAGGCTAATTAGGGTGAGCTTCACCATAAAGAATACAGTTGTTAAAACAGCTTCTGTACACACGAGAGTAATGAGCATTCTTTACACACGCTGTGATTTGTTACTGCAATTTGCAGCCATATATCTCTCAGGAAATAACTCATATGTTATTATTTATTACATGTATGATTATTAATGATATATTAACAACTGTTGAAAGGAACTTACTTTACCCCAATAACTCATGTACTTAGTGTCATGTTAAGGAGCCAAGGAGGCATCAATTTTTCTGGAAAACTATGACTTTCTTTCATTTCTTTCTACCCTCTGAGATATGAAAAAAGTTCAAGACTTTACATATAAG
The DNA here is from genome assembly GCA_004027205.1 of Ctenodactylus gundi. Lineage (NCBI taxonomy): Eukaryota > Metazoa > Chordata > Mammalia > Rodentia > Ctenodactylidae > Ctenodactylus > Ctenodactylus gundi. Next base: position 107,460 of record PVKB01004094.1, read on the forward strand.
AAAGTTATTATTTAACTGTCCTTAAGATAAGTTTGATTATCCTGGTTACAAAACAATGCTTTTTGAAAAGCTGAATCATTTACAAGTTTTCAAATCTTCCATAAATTCAGATAACCCATCTACAGCCCCATGATAAATTGTAACAATGCCTAATATTTAAAAATCAAAATGTGTGTGCCTGTTATTAGGCACTTGACCAGGATAGCCACATGAGCAAAGCTATCTTTTAAATTAATATTACCATAAGGAATCTGCTGTCTTTATGCAGACTCAGTCCAAATCTATTGCTACCTAAATGTTTCAAAATGCTGTGTTGGTGATTTATCCTGCATTCACCGTAGCAGGGAGGCTCCTGACTTAAATACTATGTGTGAGACATCGCACCATCGGCATTGATGAAAACCCAGTTTCTTACGGCTTCACCTTCCCCACTGACAGTTTTTTTTTTTTTTTTACCAATTAACTACTATCTGAATGGCTTCTGATAATTGAAATGTCGAAATAAGAGAGCTTTTGTTTCAGAATCTAGAAATAGAGTCTGATACCTAAAGCTGGATGGATCTCGAGCCACACCGGGGGCTGATTTCAGGGTTCCAGACGTGCTTGGCTTACCTGAAGTCAGGAGGGCTGTGTGCTGGAATCTCTGCTGTGATAGTTTTTTTTTTTTTCAAAGATATAAATTGCATTAGAAATGGGGCTTATTTCCAGAGAGACAAAAGATGTTACTTTTTTTTTAATATTCAAAGATCCAAAGAAAGTGATATACTGTGTTGTAGGTTCATTACCAACCACTCAGATAAATCATAGATCTACACGTTATTACAGGCAAATAAACAATTAATTCAGCTCTGATGATCAGAATAAAATGATTGTTGACACAAAGTGATGCGATCTGATGAAACAGCACCTTAGGTTGCTAATTACTTAAGTTTATAAAATCATTTCTGTCAAGTGCTCATTTTTGAGACTTTTTGAGCTCTCTGATGAAGTAACTTTGCAATGAACACCATCAGGAGGGCTAGTACTAAATATTTTCTTCTTTGAAATACTGAGGTTTGCACATTTTTTGCCACATGCCTTTTCAGTGCATTGCATTAAAAAGTAACTGAAGGCCTTCGGTTCTCAAAGGAATAGTATGATGTCATTTGCCAGATCTAAATGGTCTGAGGGAGAAAATGCAGCAACAAACAAGCTCAGAAACAAACACACAACTAAGCAAGGCGGGTAGGTCTCCAGTCAAGTCTTGCCTAGAACGACCCACAAAAAGGACAGGAGTTGAAGGCAAGAAAAACATCTGCATTTCTAAAGAGAACGATAACAACATCAGATGAAACAAGTGAATATCAGGATTGAAAAGGCTGCAGGAGTTTGCAAGCAGATGTCAAAAAGCATACACGAAAATGTCAAGAAAAGTATAACAAGCAGCTAAAACTGGTTGCAGAGATTAGGGTGCTAAATATATGCATGATGAGCACAGTGCTCCACCGCTTCCAGACCCGGAAGCTGCTTCCCAAGCAGGGAGGGGGAACAAGAGCTTCATCAATAATTTCTGCACATAAAACTAGGGTCAAACGTAAACAGAGGTAAAAGCAAATGAAGCTCAGCCTGGCTCTTATGTGCAGGACGCCTGCGTTCCTAGCTGACAAGAATGTGTTTTTATTAAATAGAAATTATAAAACTTGCTAAGTCTAGAGAGGAAATATCAATAAATACCCAGAGGTAATGATTACCATGTCTAATTTGCAGAAGCTGACTTTAGTAAATTTTAGAAATAGGAGTGAGAGTTTCAGATTGCTGAAATGGAAACGTGCTCATCGCACACACACACACACACACACACACACACGCACACACAAACTTATAATTGAAACAAAACCTGAATCTAACATAACACGTTTTCTTTAAAGTAGTTTTGATATATTGCAATTCCAATTCCCTAAATTTTATGTTTCCTCCATCCATAGCTTTTATCTAAATCTGTCTTATCTGCAACATTTATATTTTTCTTATGCAAACCAGAGCCACAGGAGAAATTTAATTTATAAAGCTAGAAACAAATCTCCCTTTGTTCAGTAACGTGCAATGCAAACGGATTCAAAAACAATAAAATTTCATGTGTGAAAATATGAACAACAGACAGACCCACGCACACAAACATAGTCCTCATATCCCTTTCTGTCACCTTTTTCATGACATTGGCTCTCTGGAGCACCGTTTTCATCCTATTCTTCTTCTAAAAATTCTCCAGAGCATCCATGACATGCACACTGGAACAAAATCCAGCTTGTTCTTTCTGCTCAAAAAAAAAAAAGGCACTAGATGTATTTTCTAATCTATCCACAGTATTAGTTGTGGAACACGATTCACTGAGCACCTACTAGGTGCCAAAGACTGTGCCAAAACCCGGAGAAATAAAATGATTGAGCTACAGCCTCAATTCTCATAGTCCTGGGAGTCTGGGGGGCCCACAGCACAAGAGAAATAACATAATTAGACTCTGCACTTGGTTTTCTGTACGAATTTTATTCATGACATTTTTCTGCTCCAAAATTCTATGTGTGAGTTCGCTTAGATTTTACCCACCCCTCCAGATCATTTATTGGCACGTGTATATCCCTTTATGGAAGGGTGCTTTCACAATTGATTCTTTGTTTCTTTTTCTTTTATTTTTTCCAAAATTTCTGGAGCATCGGTCACTGGTAATACTATTTTGGCACTCCTGCCGTGATGAGCATTTGCCTAATAAGAATCTGCATTTCCGTCCTGGTACACTAACAGATGCCAATTTTGTTGCAAGATGAAATATACCTAACTGAAAAATGGCATTTCCCAAGTTGTCTTGCAGGTAATGGCGACCAGTGGGGATTACGCATGAGGTGAAGGGTAGTCCTCAGGAAGCTCCTTAGAAGATCCTGACTCGATTGATGAACTGTGCTCTCTATTGCCTCTGTCCACATTCTCCGTCTGGCCCAGCACACATAGGTGAAGCCTGGGCATCCAGTACCACTCGAGGTCACAGAGCAACGTTGAGTGTGAAAACCATATACAAACCACAAGAGAGAGAAACAAAAGATCCTAGATCTGTTAATTATGAGACTGCCACACCCACGCTTGATGAATACCTGTGAACTGCGTTTACACAAAAGGAAAAGAAAACACTCGTTAACCTAGTCCGCTGGGATTTTGCTGAGTGGAAGCAGGAAGTTTATTTCCCTTGCCCATGTGCAATACCTAACAGATTTAACACGATTCAGGCTCAAATTCAATCATTAACAAAACATCCATTGTTCATGAGATGTTTGTTATATAGCAGACATCATCTTCTGTACAGATGACACCGGACACAAATGAGAGATGATCTTTGCGCTTTCGTTATTCCCAATCGCAGTGGGATAGACAAAGAGAAAGCAGCAACAGCAATTGATACAATGTAACGAACTCAAGCTCGGTGAGAGAGGCAGTCCCCGGTGTCCTGTGATCGCCAAGGGAAACTCCTCAGAGGGCGTGCTGTCTGAGCCAACATCCCACAGGTGGGAAGAGTTCACCCAATACTGTAAAAGGAGGAAAAGACGGGGAAGAGACACAGGACTACAGAGGTTCTCAGAGGACAGATTATGAAGTGCTTTTCATGCCACGTCTAGTTATTAAGGACTTTATCTCAGGTTAGAGGAAGAAATTGAAGGAAGGTCAAGATGAGAATCATGTTGAAGAAACGACCATCTAGAAAATTTTTTGAAAATGAGATCACTTAAAAGGTGGTTGGACAAACCAAACTTAAATACACAACAAACAAATAAAAAAGGGAGGTCCTAAGGTTGGGAGCATAGCTAGTGATAGAGCACTTGTCCAGCATGTGCAAGGAGGTCTTGAAAATTTTGATTTATGATAGGAAATTTTGGATTTTTAATATTCTGATTTTGGTTTCCAAGACAATGGGAGTGTTATCTAATAAGACAAAGAAGACGAGAAAAGGAGTTTTACTGAAGGTGGTAGAAAGGTAGCATTCAGGTTTGCACAGGGTGACCTTGCAGTGATACAAGATGGCCAAGCGGGTATTCATTGCAGGTGGTTATATATAACAGCAGAGTTGAAGATAGAGGTCTCCAGTGAATTTCAGAGGCCCCCGTGTCTAAATGACAGTGACGCCATGGGTCCGAGGAATCGCCCAGAAGATGAAGAGCTACAGGAATAGACTTCTGTGACCAGCGTCACCTTTTAACAGATCAGCAAGGGACAAAAACATCACGAGGGAGACTAAGAATGTCCAGAGATAAAGGAAATCAGGAAAGAATGGGGACTGAATGCTAAGACAGAAAAAGTTCCAAAATGTGGAGAGAGGTCAATGTTAAATGGGGTAGATCCGTTAAATGTTGCAACGCCTAAAGTTTGAAAGGGAACTTTTAAAATATATATTATTTTTGGCTAAAAACTCATGTAGAGCTGTTTCAGTGACTTGTAGAGCAGAACCCAAATTCTGTAGACTGAATTACAAATGGGAGACCAATGTCCAATAATTCAATCAAATAATGTACTACTATTCAATCCTTAGTATATCACAAGGATATGCTAAAATGAACTGGAAGCTTCTAGGGACTATTTTCATATGTCCTTTCCATCCTATGTATGTCTCATTTTATATAGTACATACATTTGTATACTAATAGGTAGTGTGTGTACTTAGACGTGTATACATTACATGCACATATGTATGTGTAGAGGATACATTGACAAGTGTGCATATGTGTGGTTAGCCTATTACACATAATAATGGATGCAAAAGGACCAATGATTCAAGGTGATCTGGTGAATATTCAAATGCAGTTTCCTGAGCGCCCAATCCTACTTTAACGGCCAGTAACAGTGGCATTTTTGTAGTCATTTTCCCCCCCATTCTTCTAAGGCACAGCCAACCTAGTTTTTCCCATGGTCCTTTGTGTAAACCAAGCGTGCAGCTGATGTTTCTCTTTGCTTCCAAACATTTATTTTCCTCGTTTGTCTCTGCATTTTCTTTCCTCCTCAGCTCAGATCATGAGCTGCCTGCCTCCAACAGCTGGCATTTATAGAGCTATAAGTTTCCATAACTTCTGCAGGAGCCCTGCAAGTGTGAGCATGCCAAATCAGGCCCTCCAGCTATTCTGCAAATAATTTCTACAGTAAATTTCATTTGTAATGACCTGAAGTCGAGTTTGCATCCTTTAGGAAAAGCAATATCTTCTCACAGAGCTCTCAGGGTCTCTCCTTGCAATGGGAAATGCAAATTTCACTCGTGTAATTAGTATACATATGGAATTTATGGCATAAAAAGTGGAACTGATTAAAACAAACTGAATCACTTTAAGCAGCACGAAAGCACAAACATGCTTTTGTTTAGAAAATCTCTTTTACTTCTTACCATGACTTTGGGTTTAGGGTTCTCCCTAACCACAACACGGCGTGTCTGGAGCTTCTCCTACTGGTTTCGGCATTTCACACACAAAACACCTGCATAAGAGAGGTTCTCTGACTCCACAAACAGCTCACAGGGTAAGAACTTATTAGTGTCTGGATCATATTCATGCTGCTTCAATGAAAGGAAGAGTGTTGCTAATGATTCCTTCAGTTTGCTCACTGGAACATTTTATATTTTCATCTAACATTTATTTTTCCCCATCTGCTTAAGGGGCTGCCTTCCTCTCAAGTTTAGAATCACAAGGCTACTTTCTAAAACTTTGTTTAAAGGTCTTGGGACACACTTATTTCCCTTCCCTCTTCCTTCCCCTCTCCCCAAATTGGCTTTCATTCTTTTTTGCACACATCTAATAAAACTCTCTCTCCAACCTAAAATGGTTCTGTAAAACTAACCGAAGCCATGAAAAAAAGAAAGAAATGCTAGAAGAATGAGATAAGAGAGCGAAAAAGTAGTTGTTTTGTGAGGAAATACAGTCAAATCACCCCAGTCACTGTTGTTTCAGCCATCTTTGAATCAGTGTCATGCCTCAAAGTTTGAAACTTCCAGATGCCCCAACCCACAGCCCTGCCCACACACACAGGGTCCCATTGACCAACCAGCCCTGAGGGTCACTCCCGGGACATGGCATATTCTTTACTCTGGGAGTCACTCACTTCATCTATTGTGTTCTTAGTAAAAGAGGAAACTGTAAATATTAAGCAAATCTGTCTGTTTTTCTTTATTGAGTTCTAAGGAATGATGAGGTGAGAGAATATTCTTTCTTTACTTTCATAAAGAGTCTCAAATTCCCTTCTACAGGGAAGTAGAATTATTATTGATGGCCCATGGTGTTGTGGTTGGACTTCCTTCTTTGAAATTCTCCTTCCTGGACCTGAATTAACCCTGAAGGAGGTCATATGGGTAGAGGGTTGAGGGGAAAGTTTCATTTTCAACATTTTGCAATTTCCATGGCATAAATACTTTTGCTACATAAACTTTAAATAAGGAAGAGTTTACGATCTAGGTGCATCGATATTTTGAAAATTCATCAACTGACTGCCTGTGAGCCCCTGAACACCACTGCTAGCAATTGCATATTCAAACACCCTGAGATGAGGTAGAAGAATCCTCTCACGTTCTACCCCACATAATGGCTAGTTTTCATCACGGAACTGTCTTTCCCGATAGCTTTCTCAAGGCCAGTTCTAGGCAAAGTCGCAATTCAGTTGGGCCTTAACCTTATCTTCCCATTGCTCTGTTGCTCCTTACCCTGCCATGTTAAGGCCCCTTTGATCAGAAAAACCATGAAATACTCCCCCCTACTTTACATTCCCAAGCTCACTGGTTCCCTTAAGTGGCCCAGCAAGCTCTTGGAGAAGTTATTCCCATCCTTCTATCTGCCTCTAAACACCCCCTTCTTCCCCGTGCCTGTCAGTCTACAGGGAGCACTCACCTTTAGCTTCCCACCTGAAAGTCCTTTCCCTCCTCTTTCAGATTTTTCTCAAAGCTTGGCCTTTTCAGATCCAAGTCTATAATCAATCTATATTCCCCTTTGTCTCCCTTTCATACCAATTTCATTAATTGTATGTATCGTTTGTCTTGTCCGCAAGATGATCTGAATAAGTTACGTCAGCGCACTGTGCCTTAGTTTCGTCATCTGTAAAATGGGAATGGTGGTAATACCTACGCCATGCAGTTATTGTTGGGATGATGCATGTTAAGTTACATACTTCATTAGACTGCATAGTAACTTTGTAATAAACCTCAGCTGTATTACCAGCGTTAGAACTACAGGTACTTTGTCCCTTATCAAATCCGTGCATTTTGAACACCTCCTTATCCTTGTCATTTGGTAAAGACTATGCATATCAATTGACTAAAGTGTGATATGTGATCTTTTTTGTCTGAGTCGTGTAAAATATGTTTATTTCTCTCAACTGGATTATAAATTTTCCTGGGAAGGGGTGTGTGTGTGTGTGTGTGTGTGTGCGTGTGTGTGTGTGTGTGTGTTTCCTCAAAAATAGTTAATGAAGTACAAGACAGCTACTGAGAAACAATACTAATGAATGAATCAATGGTGACCTAAATTCACTGTGTTCCCTGACTGTTTTTCTCTGGACTCTGCAGTATCTACTGTAGCATCCAGACTAGAGCTACTGGGGCACAAGCTCCTTCAGGATTATGTATTTAAAATGCAAATAGGCTTTCTGTGTGGGGAATGGCAACGACAGCAGTAATAAAACTAATAAGAAATAGTAACTGCTGTGAACTGGTTAAAGCAGAATTGTGCCCAGGGCGTGGCCTTCCTGCTGCATGTCCTTGGGGACCTGAAGTGGGGCTGCTGTTTAGGGAAGGGGAGTCACTGTTCTATCAAACCAGGAGTGGTTTGATGTCATCACAAACAAGTGAAAAGAACTCAGATAAATAAAATGTAAAGTTTGAAACTCTTGAGATCTTTCATGAAGAGCTTATTGTTCCCAATAAATATGGTGAGATATCTAAACCACATTGATGGCTGTAATGAAGCCGGTTCTCAACAATATTAAAGCTGAAGTTGAAATACTCATCCGAGGTGAGTTAATGACCATATTATTAAAGGGCTCACATTCTAGGCGATCAATGCCACATTCCTATTGATAACTGGTACTGTTGAAATAGAAAAAGAAACAAATACTAAAAACAAAAAATAAGCAAATGAGTTAAGACCAACAAAAATGAAAAGAAAAACTGAGAGATTGGAGCATGCTGTCTTTGCTTAAATGAAAAAAGGAGGCTCGTTTTGAACAATCACTCCTTCCAGCAATATGCTAAATTCTAGACCGAACGGTGACAGATCATAGACACCTTGAGGTGTATATGAGGACATATGTGTGCAAGCATTATTTGGGGTTCATAAATACAGGAATATTAAAATGTATTTTGATATTTTGATTCTATGTCAAATTAAGATTTGCTATGTGTCAGAGCACTATGATTTCCTATATGGCCCCTGAGCCCCTACTGGGTTAGTTACTATTTTAAGTCTTCCCCCAATCTCTGTAAAGTAGATGTCAATATTATGTTCTGCTTGACAAAGAAACTTGCAAAGACCACAGAGGTAAAGAGAATTGGACAGAGCCACTAGGGGACCAAGCAGCCAGGCAGCCTAACTCAGGAAAACACTGGGCTTACCCATGCAGTTCCCATCTCTTGGCAATATGCAGCCAAATCTGATTGTTTTTTATTATTATGTATTGTGAGAAATTTTATTCTGTGCTCAAAACACATTGTGCTGCTACTATGCACGAAAAGTCTGTAACACAAGTGGAGATTCAAAGTTCAAACAAGACAGTCCACTCAGGCAGCCCAAGCCAGGAAGCAGAGAGGGAAAGGCTCATCTGGGACTCGCAGTTAGGGTCCGAAGCTACTGCCTGAAACCAGCATGTTATGCTATGTCCATCTGAAGATCACTTGTCCTCCTGTGTGCACGAGGCCCATCACTGCACAAACCAACAATGAATCTCCCCACACCCAGATCCACACACATTTGATTCAGCATAAAACAGAAAGCAAGATGGATCCTTCTATAAGGGTATAAAATAGAACGGAGGCCACAGAAGAGCTCACAAGAAAATGCAGAAATGGAGGTAGAATTTTCTCTGTTCACTAAGCCTCTCTCTGTAGATATGATCCATAATACAAAGCAGGATGGTTCAACAGAACAAGAGGACAGAGACCAGCGGGGTGCAGGCTTCCGGAAACCACGTGGGCTCCAAGTCTTGAGCAAACTCTCCTCTGTGGTAGCTTGAAGAAAATTAGTTTTTAGGGTTTTTTATGAACTCGAAGAAGATATGTACATATTAAGGAAAGAACAAAGTCACAAGAAAGAAAAATTAAAACTAAGTCAACAGTGTTAAAAATCGGAATGGAATTTCAGGATACAACCTTTTCTCATGAGGCTGGAGTTATGGCACAGTGGCTAGAGGGCTTGTATAGCAAATGCAAGGCCCCGAGTTTCATTCCCTAGCACCACGTAAGCTGGGCATGATCATGTATGCCTGTAATCCCAGCACTGGGGAGGCTGAGGCAGGAGGATTGCCATTAGTCAAAAGCCAGGGATACATAGCGAGTTCAGGATTAGTCTGGGAGACAGAGCAAGTTTTTCTAATGGAAGATGTCAAAAGAAATTTTTAAAAAGGAAAATATAACTGGAGCTATAGAAGACCAATTTCAATAAATACAGTTATTACGTGGACATAAATAAATCTTTAAAATTAAAAGAAGATAAAGAAAAGGTAAAAAATCTATATGCATGAATATTTATATGTGCACAATCCTGGCGTCTCTCTTGGCTTCCTGTCTGCCATAACTGTCCTCTGCCGTGCTCTTCAGCCGTGTTGGTTCTGCCTCGGAGCCATCCAGCCTTGAATGGAAACCTTGAGCCAAAATAAATCTCTCCTCCTTTAAGCCATGGGTGATGTGTGTATGTATTAGCCACAGCACAATGACACGTCTCCTGGAACTCTAACTTGGCTTTAGGTATAGCAAAGGAAGTCCTGTAGCTGGCTTCTGAACTTTTTTTTTTCTTCTCCCACTGCTCTGATTTCTTTCTTCCCCCTGTACGACCTTGCGTGGAGAGTAGAAGTTGTCTGCAGCAAAAATCTGAGGTCTGGGAGAAGGTGATTGGTGTAGGAAAACGCGGTCAGCCGGCTGCTTTTCACTTTTCATAAAATCTTCACTTATAAAATCTCTCCTACTAAAAACAAAAAAAGTTTCATAAATTTTTAAAAATCCTAGTTCTAGAAAGATGAAACAAAAAGATAACCCACGAGAGAAAACAAACAGATGTTTGAAATACTAATGGAAAGAAAACATCACCCAAATATTTTATTGCTTAATAAAATGAATTTTAATTACTAGGGTAAGAAATAAACATTTGACGGGTGACAGAACACAGGCTCTGCCATCCCATAAGCACTTTGAAAAAATGGTTTGATGAAATCTAAACTCGCAGAGATGACTCAAAACAAAGAAGAGGAATGGAAATTTTTAGGTATAAAAATGGGGGTCATCTGACTTACATAAAAGGACTCATAATAAAAAGTGAGTCGATTAGTTCTTTTTTCAATTATGCCTCCATACAAGTAACAAAGCCCGTAAAAGAAAGAAAGAATTTAATGAAGAGAATTTGTGATCATATCCCATGTAAGCCTTGAATAGATACTAATTCTGTCGAATCAACTGAGGTAAAAGTTATATATGGCCATAAAACTAAAATATACATATTTTATATTAGGAAATATAAGTAAAAGAAATGCTTTGGTTATGCTTAGAAATTAATTGAAGCAATATTTTCTCTTTGATGTACAGATTTGATGCATTTTTATTTTAATACAAAGTGATATTAACTACAAATTCAAATCTACAAGAACTTAAAGGTCAAGAGACATTTCAAATAATTGTGAGAAACACACACAGAACAAAACACAATGGGATAAAAATGACCCAACAAAAGCCTGAAAAGAAGCACACAAGAAGCATTGGACTATATAGAATTCAAAGCCATCATTTTACTCATATTGTTGAGAATAGGTATAAAATAACCTATTAAGATTAAACAAGTATCTAACGTGATAAGCTAAAAAAGTCTTATGGTGAATTTAAGTGAACTTTTTCGGTAAAATAACTTCAGAGTAACAAAAGATGTGGATAGATGTGTTTCAAAAAAATTTTAACAGAAGAATGCAAAATTGGTGATGTAAACATTTGAGTTAAAATCAAAGAGAAAAAAAGGATTCAAGATGTTTCAGTTGTCATGTTAATATTTTTACTGTAAAAAAACATGACTGTAAACTTAATTCAAAATGTACTTACTAGTAATAATGACAGTAAAAACTGCAAGAGGCTTATAATAAAATGGATATTTGAACAACAAAAAGTTTGTGATATAATAGGAAATCAGAAGATAAACAACATTGGAGTATTTTTTAGATTATCTTTCAGCATCTTTTGTCAAATACACCAAATAAATGTAGATAAATATAGTTTTAAAATGTCAGACTTCATATCAAATACATTTTAGAGATTTGGTTTTTTACAAAAACTTTGAGAATGTGTTTAAAATAGATGAATTTAGAGAAATACTCTGACTAAAATGAGATATAATTGTTATAACACAAAATAAAAAATAACCCTCTTAAAGAGTTGCAAGTTTCATGTTCACCAATTTCTGTTTTTAAAATAAAATCTGGTTCAAAAATGTAGGATAACCGAAGAACAAAAAGAAGCCATCACAGCCAAAGAGACAAAATCTTAAAGTACGTTTTTAAGCACGGATGCAGCAAAAATGGGAAAAGACCTCGAGATGAATTTGACAGTCTGAACAGAAATGAATGTTTTTTTACAGTAATAGAAATGACAAAGTCCATCCTAGAAAACAGCAGGAGTTAAATCAGTTGAGGACAGACTTTCTCATATTCACAAGTGAAAAGCTCAGAAAAATGTTTATATTTAATCCTAAGTGCACCAACCCCTTTCCTAAACAAAAAAATTTCCACGATACATTCTAACCAACCCCTATGGAACAGACTATTTCAGAGCTTTCTGAAATATTTTATAAAATATACAAATAGCCTTCAAATTTACTATGGAATAAGCATAAAATATTCAAAACCTGGAAAATTATCTTTTTATAAAATAGTGAACAACAACAAAATCCCAGCTCCGCGCCATGCTTGGGTGTGAGCTAAACAGTCAGTGACGGGAACCGGAACCCGACGACACGTGGCTAAGTGCACTGAGTCCCGCACGGGAGGACAAGCATCTTTTTGTATAACTTATTAAGGGATTTTTTGAAATAAGAAAGTTTTAAAAATACCATATAATAATCTACATACAAAACAAAATACTATTTAGTGAAGCTTCTGTCCAACCTTGATATTTGCAGCTCTTGACAGAATACTAATTTGTATTTGCACAGTTGTGACTTCGGAAGATAGAAGACTGGGGTAACAGTGAACTATCAAAAGTATCTCCACAAAACACACTAATAATGGGAAATAATGTTTAGTATTGTCACTCCCATTAATGCGCCAAATGATGTATTATTCGCATAGAAGCATCTAACAATGTATTTTAAGATATTGTTAAGATATAACAGACAAAAATATCAAAAAGAATAAAACAATATTTTTTTCGGAATATCAAATACCTGAGAAATCTAAAACAGCTAAAACTAAAAGCAGTCAGAATCTCTGCTATAGATCCAAAATAGAAACAAGTAAATATACAAAAGTTAATATTTTTTTAAGATACTGTCAAATCTTGCTATAAGATACATAGGAATAAAGCCTTCTCTTAAAATTAGACTAAACATCTAGACATGAATTAGCCACAAATTTTAAAAAGCGCAGTGAATATAATAAAATGTCATTAAATATCTATTTTAAAGGACTTCAAAGCAAAAAGATAAAACTTACACCGAAAGATTCAATATTATAAAAATGTTAAGTTCCAACTAAATTAATCTGGAGATTTCACATGATCCAAATAAAATACCACGGTCTTATTTTTGGAACATGAACAAGCTGATTCTAAATTTCTTATGTAAAAATAAACTTGAAAAATTGGCAGCAAGTTTCTGAAAAAATTAAAAGTAGTAAAAGAAAATGCTTCAACAAGATATGACATATATTTTAATATTACTGCCATTGTGAGGTATCGGTGTCCAACAGCCTTCCTGGTCAACTGGAGAGAAGAAAAAGTCAAGAAATGAACAGCAATACATTTAAGAATTCATTGTATAATAAGGTTAGCATTTCAAATTAGAATAAAATAAATTTATGACAAATGGCTGCAGGATAACTAGTTATTTGTTACATTTTCAAAATTGACTATTGTTATCAGAGTAGACCACCTCAGTAAATTACAGATGTGTCAATGAGTTAAATGTACAAGTAACACCGTGAGAGTCATAAAAATGAGAATACTGAAAATAGTTTTCTTGTAAGAGAAGTGGTTTTCTAAATAAAAGAAACCATCCAGAAGCAGCATAAGGAAAAAATTGATGAATAACATCAAATCTAAAAGATTTTATGACTCAAAATCCACAAAGTAAAAATTTCAAGTTCTGCTTGTTAAATAGGAACACTTCCTTTATATGTAAGAAATATGTGTATAATTTTTCAAATAATAAATGGATATTAAAAGAGACAGTACAAAAGAGAAATTTAGTTTTACAAATCTATTTGCAATCTTAAAATAACCTTTGACTAAAAATGCTACTTTGAGGCATCTATCGAACACTTACACAGATACTTAGCAACAAAAGCTAGGAGCAAGGATATTCATTACCGCACTCTTTGGAAGAATAAACGTCTCCAAGATTTCTAAATCTCATGTGGTACTATATGAGTTAAATCAATTTCAGGGCCCCTATAAATGAAATAGTCTGTAGCTGTAAGCAAGGAGCGCTACAGAGTTGTAATGAAAATATCCCTAAAATATAGTGTTAAAAAAAGAAAGAAATATTTCATATGCAGTGTTTGGAAACATACACAAACACAAAAGACTTAAAAAAATTGAGATTGGGGAGCAAGAAGAAAATGAAAACTGCTTTTCATATTGTGACTTCTTTACTGCTTTGAATTTTTTGCATGAACACATATTACTTCTTTTTAAGGTTATAATATAGATGATTCATTAATAAAATAAAGCCAGATGAAAATAAAAACAGAGGTGTAAAAGCTTTCCACTAACAGGAACAGGGTCCACGGTCCACAGAAAGGTTGCTTGACTTATATTACTTTTTTAAATTTAAAAAGAAAAGAACTGAAATTTAAATCTGGCAGATAAAGTGAGCATCTCAGACTCTTTATTTTATGCCAATTTAAATTTCCTTGTCACAGTGGGGGTTGATTGCAGGGCCTTGCCCATGCCAGGCAGGGACTCTGCCGTGGAGTTACCTTGTGTCCCCTTTTTATTTTGAAGGTCTCACTAACATGCCCTGACTGGACTCAAACAGGCAGAACCCTGAATACTGGGATTACAGGTGAGCGCCACAGTGCCAGGTCCATTGGCATCATCACAGCCTTCGTGAATTTGACAAAAATTAAAAATGGTTGATTATAGTGTCACTTCATAATTTCCCAGTTTACCATTTGTCCTCTCAATGCAAAAATAATCCTAGGGTTCAGGGACAGGCAAAGAGATTGTCTATAGGCCCTGGAGGTTTTTTAACTCCTACTGATATAACTGAAAAAAAAAAAAAACGCATCCTTGTGTTTTAGCTTTTTTAATGCGAACTATAAGAACTTAACAGCAAACACGTGTTGTAGAGGTGAGAGAGCTGAAATCACATTCAGATCATCTGGGCTTGAAGCTGGCTGTATCGTCTACTTGGACAAGCCCCTTAGTTAAATCCTCAATATAGTGAAGGACAAAATCGAGATAGAGGCGACAACTTTACCACACAGTCGTGAAAATTGCATTCTGACACATTAACGTTGAATAAAGATCCCGGTGCTTTCCAGAATGACGGAATGACTGTGCGAGTGATACTGTCTTTGTGGTATTGTCTACAACAGCTTCTTGAGCCAGAAATTGGTTAGAGGTTCCAACGGATCCAAAGTGAATTCCCAAAAAGCTATAAAATCAAGAGAATGGAAGCCACATGCAACTTAATAGAGTCTCAATTCACCCAGCAGCTCCTGACCAATGTGGAAGCTTCCAGACTTGCGGGTCGTATTTAGCTGTATGCGTTGCGAATACCTTTTAAATACTCTTCAATTTGTTGCTGTTGTTAATGACCTGGTTGAGAATTTTTTTTAGGGTCTACTAAAGGAGCATTTTATTTGTTACTTAGCGCTATTCCACTTTCTTCCAATTCTCCCCTCTCTCTGTTTTCTCCCATTACATAAATAGACAGAGCCGTGCCATATGTGAAACTTGCTTCAATTTCACTCTTATCTCCTTATGGAAGATTGTTTTAAATGGACTATACCAACAGAACTAGAGGTGCTAACTAGATCAAAGAGTTAATTCTGAAAAAAAATTGAAGGCTTTCCATGACATTTGTTTATGTTGGCTTTTTCATTTAGTTTCTAGGAAAATTTTATCACTGTGACAGTTAATTCAAATCCCAGCAAGACCTGGTAAGCAAATAACTTGCCAAAGTTTTAACTAGAAGTCCTCCTTAGCCTTTACCAAAAGAGGGACCAATTTGAGGTGTATTTCTATAATGGATGAGCCTTCTGTCTGAGTATTCCATTACCTCATTCATTTTAAAGTCAATTTAGAACTTGTGGACAGTGCCAAATTTACAGCCCTGAGTCCAGACTGCCTTTTTTAGCCTACAGAGGAGTCATTGCATAAGTTGTCATGCTGCAAGCTTCCCAGCCAGCCCCACTCGATCACATCCCTTTTCCTGCGGGGCACAGTGGTTTCAGACTCTTGGGTTATCCACTAATGTCAGGACCATTAAAGATCAGCTACATTAGCTGCAGCCTTGAACGTCCAGCCTGTGGCATATTATCATATCACTGGAAAAAATAGGTTGGCAAAGGCAGCCAAGCTCTAAGTACTTAATAATCAAGAGCCACTGACTGGCTTTAGGTCCCTCTATGATTTCACATTAGTAATCAGGAAGCTTAT
This sequence comes from Ctenodactylus gundi, assembly GCA_004027205.1. NCBI lineage: Eukaryota > Metazoa > Chordata > Mammalia > Rodentia > Ctenodactylidae > Ctenodactylus > Ctenodactylus gundi. Next base: position 123,517 of record PVKB01004094.1, read on the forward strand.
AAAATACTCCAACTTTTTAGATGGTTTTAAGAACCATCCTCTCAAAGACTTGCACCCCTAAATATGGAGAGGGAAGGTTCAAGGAGTGAGAGATTAGACGACCTTCTCTATGAAGAAATGATGTCATGGCTGTTTAGGGAGTTCAGCTTATTTGTGCGCCCGAGCCTGCTATAATTAACATTCTCTGAAGGCTGGGCACAGCCCTCTGGGTCCGGTTACCTTTGCAATTTCATGAGGTCCCTGCTATTGTGAGACTGGTTATGTCACCCCTCCAAGTGCCCTGACAAGGGAGGGAACCGAGAGCTTCGGCCCCGCCAAATGGCTCCTTTTTTTTCACATACGGCCTGATTTTTACGCTCATATTTCTTCTATGCCTGAACATGTTCAAATTTTCTCCCCACGGCTCATGTCAACTTTTTTAAGAGCAATAGATGGATGTTCTCTTGGGCCCAGGGCTCTGAGTAACAGGACAAAAGCTAACCAGGTCCTTGTGGAACTTCAAAGTTAAGTGATATTTTAATTTTCAAATTCCATGTATAAGGTGCAAACAATAGAAAACTAAATCAAGGGAACCTGGATATGAGAGAGGATTGGAATCCAAGTTTCTGAGAAAATTTCAAACATGTGAAGGTGTCCTAGGTTTATTTACTGCTCATTTGTGTGTGTGTGTGTGTGTGTGTGTGTGTGTGTGTGTGTGTGTGTGTTACTGGAGATTCAACTTAAGGCCTTCTCATTGAGCTATTTTTTAGCCCAATTTTAAATTTTTCACTTGGAGACAGTGCCTTGCTAAGTCACTATGCTGCCCAAACTGCACTGGAACTTGCCATAGTCTTCCTGCCTCAGCCTCCCAGAATGCTGATATCACAGACCTGGGCCCCCGGGCCCTGTGCAAGTCTTAGTTTCAATAAAAGAGAACAGAACTATTCAAGGAAGTACCTGATCTTTGATGTTCAGAGTCAAAAACTGACAGTCCTTTCTAAAATCCCCTGGTGAAGTCTAATTCAATTATCTCCTGCCTACACCCTTCAGAAGTTCATCCCTGACTCTCAGCAGAATGAATCACCCTCTCCTTTGAGCTCATTCAAGACTTGTTCAAATTGCCTCATTTGGAATTTATCATTTTAATGCGGTTATGGTAGAGATTTATCATCTTGAAATGAGGCCAGGTATAATATTTTATTTTTCCTTATATCCCTGAAAACTAACCAATTCATAAGGTGAAAATGCATAATTTAGATGAGATGAATTGGATTCACATATTACTTGATCTTCCAAAAGACCAGGTTTTGCATAGAACAGGTAACAGAAATTGAGTGAAGCAGAGTTTATTGATTAGTTCTACAACCATCATGCAGAGGTCTTGGAGTACACTGAGATTAGATGGGAAATTTGCAGACAAATTAGTACAAGGAAATAAAACCAAATAAAATGTAACCAGAATTGCATGTAGTATGCATGGTATGAATTAAGAGCGGAAGGCTACAGAGAGAAGTTAGATTTTCTTTTTGAGACAGATTTGAAGACATAAGAGAAGGATAGAGGGAGAGAAGTAATTCCTCTGGGCCACCTACTGTGGGAGAATATTAAATACCTGTGATGACTGTGATGTCAGTAACTTTTGGAACAGCAAGAAATGGCATTTCTGTTACTATGGTGGTTCTGTGCAACATTTGGATAATTTTAGTTCAAGGTTTCAATCTTCCTGATTTTCAGAGCTCTCATGGTAGTGGTGCCCTGCCGGGTTCGGGGGGAGAGGGGGCTGATTCATAAGAAACTGTATCTTGATTCTTTAGTCATTAGCAAAAATGGGTCATAGATCATGTCATGTTGTCGGTAACCTAGTTACAATTCTGGCAGGAGGGAAGTTTTAAAATCATGGGTTCATATAGAAACCTTTAAAACTCATTAGCTTCTGATAATTATACTAATATCTAAAGCTCTACAATCATGGAGCTAATTTCAGAAAGAAAAAAAGAAGATCAGTAATGAACGTGTTCTGGGGACGTTTTCTCTTCTCAACTTCCTGAGAACAAAAGAGAAGGCAGGTCGGGGGATCTAGCATCACACCGACCTCGGAATCAGAAGAAACAAGTGCACGAAGCCTCCCGTCGTGAGTTAGCTGATTCTCAAGTGAAAAGCAGGAATATTAGAGCAACATCTCTAAGTGACTCTGGGCCCTGGAGAAGCCTCTCCACTTGTGATTGATTTGCATTTCTGCCTATGTCTGAATCCATATTCCATGAGCACAGATGGAGGTGTGATACTTTTTTTTGAGCACATCTATTTATTCAGATACCGAATTCTGTCTCTGAGTAGGGAGATGGTAAAGGCTGCTGTGAGCAGATGGCACATAGGCACTATGACTTCAGAAACAACATTCTTTAAAGATAAGTGCCACCATAATAATAATAATACTTAGCACATATATTGCACCTTTGGTCTGCCAACATTAACTAATTAATCTTCAGTAGACCCCTGTGAGATAAGTAAGTGCTTGTAATTATCTCTATTATGCAGTCAAGTCAACTCAGAATGTGTCTGCGTGTACTGTGGGGGAATTGGCCCATGTTAAAGCCCGGGTGGGTCCAATTTGCATGGCTCTTTAAGATCTCTGCTCTAGTAGCAGAGACTAGTATTTCTAGACACCCTGCTGTTTGAGGCACAGAGTGGATTTGAAGCAAGATCTCAACAGCCAGGCATATTTCATTCAGAAGTTTTGTGCTGTAGGGATCTGAAACAGGCCTGAGAAAAGTTGAGTCATTTTTCGAGGTCATAGTTGGCCAGTAGCAGGTGTGGAATTACAAAGCCCCTGCCTCCTTCCCCAGTGTGAGTAAGGCAACTTGACAGCACACACTTTTTTTTTTTCCTTTGGTGTTGGGGATTGAGCCCAGAGCCTTCACCCTGAACTGTATCCCCAGCCCATTTTCACATTTTTTTAAAATTATTTTGAGACTGTCTAACAAAGTTACTAAATTGTGCAGGATAGTCTTGAACTTTGAATCCTCCTGGCTCAGCTTCTTAGAATGCTGAAATCTCAGGCCTGTGCCACCAGGCCAAGCCTGCACATATCTTTTGATGACACCCTTTAAACGATTGGGCAAGATAAAGAGTTCCAAGGATATATATAGGTAGTTCATTTATAGGATGAAGCCAGAGGAAAATAAAAACAGAGGTGTAAAAGCTCCCCACTAACCGGAACGGGGGCCAGGGTGAAGGGAAAGGTTGCCTAACATACGTTACTTTTTAAACTAAAATAGAGGAGTAAATAATCATGACATATGATCATGCAGTGATTGGAATTTTTCCATTGAAGTTGATTACGATCCACGAATCTGGCCAGAGATTCTTAACCCACCTTGGAATGAAGTGCTCCTGAGCTGGATAAAGATGACTCCAGGTTACTTAAAATTCCAAGATGTTGGGGACGCTGAATGGATGAGTAGAAGTGTAATGTCGGGGATACAATTTTTTCCTCCCAAATCATTCTCTTCATTAATATGTATGTGTGACACGTAAAAATTGCATTGAACTTGAAGAGTTCATGCATCTCCATAGCACATCTGAATTGTCTCTACTTCCTTCCCTTCCCACTTGCCTGTCTCTCCTTTTCCCACATTATCTTTCTTTCTCCACAAAACCTGTACTTCTTTGTTTCATCACTGTTTTTTTCTCTTTCACATATTTATGCTTGAGTTTTTCATATTAGAGAAATCACATGATATTAACCTTCTCTCTCTGATTTATTTGGTTAAATATAATAATCTCAAGGTGCATCTGTTTTCCAACAAATGTCTCAAATTTATCTTTCTTTATCGCAGAGTAGTACTCTATTGTGTAAACATATCATATTTTCTTTATCCATTTATCTACGGGCAAAAAGGCTGCTTCCAGCATGTGATCACGGTGAGCTATGCTCCTATAAACATGACTCCACATGAGTACTGTTACATGACATCTTTAACTCTCTTGGAAAGATACAATATTGACGTTATTGGGGTGTGCAATGACACAATGAAAATTCAATCTTGATTTGGGAAATTAGATTAAAAAGTCTCTTCAAAAGATTGCTGTGCCGATAACATACACATAAACATAGAGAGTTTTAAAAGAAAGTCAACGGGACGTATCTTAACTGATGCCTGACAGACAGATATTTTGGTGCTCACACCGTCCCCTACTAGCACGATTTTGCCCGAGTCACAACTCTGATGACTCAGTTGTTTGTGCACTTACAAAACAGGCTAATTCTCCCAGGCACACGTAATGCCAGCGGCCCAGAAGCCACATGTCCTTCTCCGAAGGGTCAAAAGGGCTTCAAGGGGATTTTAAAATCTTCCTGTTTTCTCTTACGCAGTCAATTATTGCACTCTTTGAATTGAAGCCACCAAATCCTTAATTACAAACCTTGGAGGTGATCATCTTTGACCATTACTTTTTGTTTCCCAATTTTTAAACCTGCTTCCGTTTCACCCAAAGACGTTCACACTGAAAGCTCCGGGAAGCCAAGGGGCACAGAGCTGCAGCGCACAACTGCCGAGTATGCGGACAGGAAACCGCAGTCAGGGACGGTGCTGTGAGGCAGCAGCGGATCAACTGCATGCCCTGCTCACCGCCAAAAAGGTCAAAAGTCGCTTTAAATACTAATCACATCTATTTTCTAGATACTACGTGCTTCTCATCCCTTGTTAAAGCTCATTCTCGCTTCCTCCTGATGACCAAAATCATACACGAAGTAATTCAAGTCACCTCCCTCTCTCTCCCTCCCTCTCTCTCCCTCCCTCCCTCCCTCCCTCTCTCTCTCTCTCTCTCCCTCTCTCTCTCTCTCTCTCCCTCTCCCTCTCTGTCCGTCTCTCAGAAACGGGGCCTTCACACTGAGATACATTTCCAGAACTTTTATTTATTCGTTTTTTTTTTCTTTTGAAACAGAGTTACTCAGTCACTAAGTTGTTCACGCTGAGCTCAGACTTGCTGCATTCTTGCCGCAGCCTCCCAAAACGCACGCATCGCAGGCCTGTGACACCATTCAGTGCCCACAGTGATCTCTTCTGACACAGAATTAACAGATTTCTTATTTTTTTAATTTTGTTTTTCCCCCGTTTTGTTGGTATGTACAAGTGCAGAATTTAAGGTTTGCCATGGAGTTGAGCATTTTGTGCACATACATTTCTTGTCAAAGTGACAAGGGCTTTCCCGCTCTCCTCTTGTTCCTCCCCCTACCCTCCCTTCCCTCCCTTCACCGACCCCCCCATCCCCCACTTTCGCTTTGTCTTTCGTTTAAAGTTCCATGAGGTAGTTGTGTAGACCAGTGGATACACAAACTGTGGTACTTGTACACAATGGAATACTACGCATCTGTAAGGTCCAACAGCGTGGAGGCTTTTGCAGGCAAATGGAAGAAACTTGAGAACATCATGCTTAGTGAAGTGAGTCAGAAGCAGAAGGTGAAGCATCGGGTGGTCTCTCTGATACAGGTTTCTTCTTGTGGACATCTTATTTCATGCTGCTGAAGGAAATGAGGTGTCTGATTTTCATTGTTTCCTACCTAGCCTCTCAGAGAGATGATCATAAAGACACCTGTACACATTTGGAACAGTTTGCTACTTACTAAAAAGTTGTTCAGCTTCATGTTCACCAGCAAAACTTGAAGGAAGGGAGCGTTTTCTATGTTTGATAAAGCAAGGAATTGAAGTTAAGGAAAGGAGAACAAATTAAATAAAAGCACTCAACTAGGAGAGAAAGCTCCTGGAAACTGAGAGCTCCTAGTCCTAAAGTCAGTGTAAGGGAAGAATTTTCACTGTGGTTCCTGGACTCATTGTGTAGACCTCTTTTGTATCAACCCTAAACAGGACTTTTCCCTTGTCTAAATTATGGGACCTTCACTACATCTCAATTGGTCTATAAACCATCAACAAGTCAAAAGTCTTCTGTTTAGATTGCAATTTCACTTGGTCATATCATAGAGCAGACATTTTTGATTCACCCCCACCTCTTGCTAGAATGTTTAGCATCCTTAGAATGTTCAATAAATAATTTTAAAATGCATATCTGTTAGGACTATGAGTGAGTATGTCTATGACCACTAAGATGATCACCAAATATTCACAGCAATTACATCATCTTGATATAGAGAGGGAAAAGCTCTTATCAATAAAAGGATGGGCAAAAATATGAAACCTCTTGGGTTTCCAGTAAGTGTGCTCACTTATTTTTGCAGGTTGAAAATTATGAAAAATATACTAAAACACTTTAGATGGTAGGTTTCAGATTTCCACCGACAGCACAACTCCTAGAAATGACAGTATCCCTGGCAAAACCTATGAAATATGAATCAATTCTGTTTCATTCATGGGAATTCAGCATAAAATATGGTACAAATAATTTAATTTTATTTCATATATTAATGTTGAATATAGATTAAACTTACTAAAATGGAACGTGAAGAACAAGAATGTTGTTCCTTCATCAAATCTAGGATGTGTGGCAAGCATCAGTGAACTTATGTTTTGATATTCTTCTCCAACCTATGCATTAATTTCTCTAACTATACTGTGAATAACGCTAACTACCAAATATTAAAAAATAATCGTGGGAGAAATTCTGGCCATCAGTTTAATAATTTTCCTGGGCATTTAGACAAAACAACTACTACTTATCTTTGATAATGAAACACAAAATTTTCACATGAATAACATGTGAAAATTTTTTCATAGAAATTAAAGTAAATCTGAAGTGTCCCTCCAGTTTTTCGTTTATTAAAAGTAAGCAGCATGTCAACTTATTTTTATATTTGTATTCTTCTCAAGCAAGCTGTCCATATTTATAGAACTAGTTCTTTAGAGATAATCTTCTTTGCTCATAAGAGAAATCTGTATCTGAGTGTTATAGGGACTCTGGAGGTCATCACAGATGTGACACTGGAGGTCATGATGGTTGAGTCATGGTCATCAAAGCCAATAATTCCAATACCTACAATTGGAATCCTGGTACTCTGGAGGCCGAGGCAGGGTTGCAAGTTTAAGCACAGTCTGGGCCACATAGCAAGAACTTGTCTCAAAATCGAAGAATATCAAATAGGCTAGAGGTATATCTCAGTGAGATGGTCTAGGAGATTCCATTCCCAGTAGAATACACACACACACACACACACACACACACACACACACACACACACAAACACAAGCACACACACACACATACACACACACACAAAATCAACACAAGTAAGTCAGATTCTACTATATCAATGTATATTTTGATTCTAGCTTCCTCAACCAAAGATTGAGCTGAGAAGACAGTAATTGTGAAGTTAAAGGGATTAAGAGAGAGACAGAGACAGAGAGAGAGAGGACACTGTTGTGTTTGAAGAGAAGTCAACGATAGTTTTCTTGTCCGCAGTAATGTACCCATGAGCACTCCATTGCTATTCTGATAGTGATGGAAGGAGATTTGGAAAATTAATAGTCATGACACAATCGAAGAAGTGAATTCTTTTCTTCTTCTTCTTCTTTTTCTTGCTCTTTTAGTAAACGTCTCTCATTCCTTTGCCCATCAGTTCTGGGACAATCTCCTCTGGGAGCGTGTTCTCAGCTGGGTGAAGATGTACAGGTGGTGCTGCCTCAGCAGGAAACCGTCTTCTTGCTGAGGGCCCGCCAATTATTTGTAGTGAAACTAAAACAGAGGAATAAATATTACATGTTGATGGATGCTTGTCAGGCAAGAGAGTGAGGTGCTTTCAGGGGGGCTCGTCAGACACAGAAAACCTTCAGCAAATCTGCATTTTCAATGGAAAGTGGCTGGAATTCTCCAGCTGCTTCACTGGTGAACCTCAAGATTTATCTCATAAATTTAAATTATAGATGACATAGCAGTGAAATGGAAATAGATGACACCTTTAAAAATAAATCTAGTGCAACATTTGGGGAAAAAAAATCACACATTTAAAAGGGAAAAAGGGAAAAGTTCCAATGTGCCAAAACAGAGCTTTTATCTGTTGTCCTATTTACTATTCTCTGTCTAAAATTAGCATGGCTCTTCCTTTCTCCTCACTCTCCTACAGGAGACAGGCTGCAGAGGAGAGATGGAGGCTCTGTGTTCCTCAAGGAGTGAGCTCGGCTGTAGCTCCAACACGGAGCTTGCCAAGGTTGGGATTCAAACTGGCAGTGATTTTTGTTGTGTCAGCATTTGAGTATTATTGCAATGTTATCATATCGCTGAAGAAAGGGGGACGTGGAAACGGCAGAGGCAAAGGCAGGAAAACATTTATTTAAAGGCAAATATGTATCCAGCTTCGGCTGAGGCTGTAGCTGTACTGGGCAGCAATCCATTTGAATAGGAAATAGTCAATTCAACTTGAATCTGACCATACAAAGTAATGGTTTTCTAAATTTATTGCAGGGTGTCTAGATTCTAGCGGTCTTTCCAAACAGATTCTAGAAAAGAATAATAAAGAATATAGGTTGGAGAGCATGCGACATCAGCTGAAAATGTGCTTGTTTTGTAAGGAAAGTTCTTTTGGTCAAAGCAGGAGGAAATTTGGAGGGAGACCTGAGAGAAATAAGTTTGAAGATTTCTTTCCTTCTTTTTACATATCTACTTATGTGTTCATGTAAAAGATAATAAAAATTTGGAATTTATGCCATAAAGAAGCAATGATAGAATTTCTGACAAGAAAGATTGCAGTAAAATTAAATGAATAAATTGAGAAAAATAAAAGCAACAGCTAGAAGCAAAATGAGTTAAATCCATCATCTATGTAAAAACATTCATTGATGTGGGAAAAAAGTATACCTACATTTGTATTATCCCAAGTGCTATATTGTTTCTCACTTAGGGAAGTTCGCTGCACCACCATTTTAGACAAACTTTACAAAAAGAGAGAGAGAGTAAGTAAAAGAAAGAGCAGGGAAGGGACATGAGAGAAAGGGAGGACCAGGAACTTTCCACCTCCCCCCAAAATCTTTAATTTTCTTCCTAAGATCCTCCAAATTTCTCCCTACTCTGGTCAGTGAAATATTCCTTACAAAAGGGAAAAAAAAGTCTTCTAGCAATGCTGCAGGATTTCACACATGTATTCTTTACAATTTTCTCATTCACGTAGACCACTGGAATTGTGCTCGATTCTGTTCCTCTCGGACCAGTCACGGAAGAGTCTGTGTATGGCTCTAAGATGTGGGGAACGGGGAAATGGGATTCACACAGATTCAGTATCTGCCTCACTTTCTTCTTGGTTCCCTGGAATTCAAAAGAGTCAAATACATTCTCACCCAGTGATCAGTTTTGGTTTTCAAGTGACACCCTGCATGTAGAGCTCAGAAAAACCCAACACCTATAAGAATGTGTTGAGAAACCGGATAGCAAGGCCACCAAGTGACTCCATCTCTGTTTCCATTCCCTGGGGTTTATCGACTTGGTTAATGGGGCATATGTGCTGAGAATTATGTAACATTAAACATGGAGAATATTTCCTGGAAAAAGAACATATTTCCATTGCTCCTTAAAGCCCGTGCATTGGTAAGCCTAGTGTCCAGGTAAAACACCACCCTCTAGTGTACGACTCTAAATAGTATTGATGTGACTCCATTGACAACAATGATTTGATATAGAGAATATTAAACCAAGAATTGCAAAGCAGACCATCTTCTACTTTCGTGCATAAGGCAGCACATGCAAAGTCAACATGCCGAAGGAATGATGCAAACTCCACGGTGTGACCAAAATCCATGTCGAGCTTCATTCAAAGTGAAAGAAACGATTGACTAAATGAAAGAATCCAAACAACAGAGTCGTCTGTTGCAACAAAGTCACAGGACAGACAACGCAGTTCATTTATTTCCTATTTCCTGAGCACCTCGTATGGAAGAAACCCTATCCTACACGGAGAACAGTAAGCCGTGGTGTGGCATGAAGGCATTCCAAAAGGGGAACAACACACCAGGGAAAACCACATGCTACCAGCTCTTTGGAGAAATAACATAAATCACTACAGAGAAGGTGGCATTCACTGGCCTGAAGTGTGCTACAGACAAGCTAACAGAAATACAAAAGAATTTCTAACATATTCTCAAGGTAACAGCCAAAAAAGTATAAACTGTCATATTACATGAGAGCAAATACCTAACTATGCCTAACTATGTTTTGGTTTAGTTATGTTGCTTGATACTATGTAAATCAAAAGAACAGGAGAGACCCTAAGATGCCATATTCCCTGGCGTGAAAATTTCTGGAGAGCCCTATGAAGACTTCTGGCATTGTTCTTTTCTCTTTTTGTAAACAGCACACGAGATTTTAATTATCCAGTTGAAAATATCTTCAGCTCTTTTCCACACCAATGAAACTCTCGGGAAACTTTTTAGGCCTAAATTGCTGAACATGGATTTGGCGGGCTGTGTGAAGGATTTGGGAATGGTAAAGATTCTGCCCACAGGGTATGGTTTTATCAAACTCATGTACACTTCCGCAGATAGTATCTTCAAACTGCCTAATCAAGATTTCTCTCCTGGTATCTTCTCACGGAATCAGGGAACACCTAGGATCTCAAACCAAGGAAAGCACTATTGTTCATCAATATACTATTTCAGCTATCAGCAAGTTATTTGGACTTTGGCAGCAAGCAAATATTTTCTGATAAACACACAACTGTGATATAGTTGTATCAAAACATTTTTAGAAGCAGTAGTCAGAATGTAATTAAATATCCTTGCATTTGTACACATGAATATTGAGGCTGTCTTCATGTGTATGTGGAATGAATATTGGCTGAATGCAAGATACTCAGGTAAAAAAAAAATCCCCTAAAAATAGTAGTGAAATTTCCCCAAAATTCTCTTCTTTCATAGCCAAGAAATGAACTCAACAGTCTTGCTTTACTTGTAAGTATATGAGTCAAGACAGTTTATTTTTTTTTCAGAGATCTCAGACTCCTGATTCCTATAATGTGTAGCAAGACTGACTGATCACAAAACCATCTCCACATTATAATAGTCCAAAATTTATCAAGCTTTGGAGAAGCTAGATGAATTATAACTTAAGGTTATATTACTTTGGAAACTTTTAGGTTAGCATAAGCCATAATGAACTCCAAGAAAATCTAAAAGAAGACCTTTAAGTAAGCAAACCAATCTAGGGCTGATGTCGCCTTCTGTTGGTCTAATTCTAATTCAGCACATGGCTAGAAAAATGTGGAACGGGGCTGTCTTGATTGGAATCCCAGCTCCACTATTTCTAGCAACAGCCACATGACCTCCGTTACATAACTTATCTGTTCTTTATGTTTCTTACCAATAACAGGGACATAAAAATATCACCTCATTTGCATCTACTTCATGGGGTTGTTTAGAAGGTCAAGTGTAATTTGATACACAAAGATTTTAGAACAGAATTTATTATAGGTCAGCAATCACCTTTTAAAATTATTTCTAGTATTTGAGCAAAGAATAAAGAAAAATTAGGAAAAGAGAAATATACTCAAATGGTTAATTTTTGTGGCTCTGCAATTCGTGTTATCAGTATGTGGAAACAGAGCATCGGGCCTTCACCCGGGTTACAGCAAAGGAAAGCAGTGACGTTTGCATGGTGGGTAGTGTCTGTAGGACACAATAAGCTATCAAGACGGGTAATCGGGAATAAGCATAGATGTGTGGCCACCCACTGTGAAGGATCCTTTTTCATTGTATTCTCAGCGCATCAATAGTAAGGCACTAAGAGCAGCCACACAGGCATCTACTGTTACACACACAGAATGAGGGAGGAGAGAAAGGCGCGTTGGAACTGTGGTGAGCCTAGCAATCTACCACAGGAAAAGTATATTATTTAGTTAATCCAACAATATGGTTTGACAGGCTCTTTAAAAATAAACAAAACAACACATTGTGAAATTTATCAAGTGTTTTTTTTTTCAAATAAATATCCATGCTGTGTTTCAACGTTCTGTGAGCCTTGACATTTACGTCAAGTTATAAACTTGCTAAGAAAACGGGAGCATGGATTTCTCCAAATGAAAGCCTCTTGGAGTTGATAAACAGTTCGCACTGCCGCTTAATAGATTCTCTTTAAATTTCTAGCCCAAATGTCAGCGTTAGAGACTATGTAGACTGAAAAAGTAGAAGTTCTGTTGATGTTTCCATCCTATTACTGTTCTTATAAAGGTTTTTGTTCCAACAGAATGTAACAGATCATATGGTCCCTAGTTAGCACTGGCAAGGGGAAAAATGAATTTACAGAGTTCAAAGAGACTAAACAGAGAGGGATATGGCCGGAGAATACCAGCTTTTGTACATATTTTGTAGTGTGAATGGAATGAAGTGGGCTTCAAGTAGAGTAGTATCTTCAAAGAGCACAAAAACACCCTGAAACAAATTTCCTATTTTGTGAACTCTGACAGAAATGAGGAACCACGGTCCAACTGACTCTACTTTGCAATCAACCAGAGTCCTCCATGTATTCAGCAGTTCCCTGGCTACATTAGGCACAACTGCTCAGGCTAAGCTTTAGGAAGATCACAAGGATATAAAGACTCCTTCGAAGCCGGAGGGAAACGCAAAGTTGAATGGAGAAAATTGCCATGCGCCTTCTTGTCCTGTTACTGTTAACGCCAGCAGTCACAATCAGTAGTTTATTGTATAGGGCAATCTTGTTGATTAGAAACTGGATTCAAGTTCATCAAGATGGAAGGGCATATAGCTCATCCCTTCCACTCCTACAGAAATAACTCGTGCATCTTTATAGACATTTTTATTTGTAGAACTATGTTGTGCCCTAAGAATGGGCTTTGGAAATGTATGTAATGCCTTGTCAATCACTTTGGCCACACATTCCTCAAAGAAACCAGAAAACAGATGAGAGAAAAAGTCTCACTCTCTGAGGCAACGAAGGTATGTTATGTTACTTTCAGAGGGAAGGTTTGAAATATTTGTCTCAAAGTCCAATTACATTGTCACATTATTTGGACTATGTTTATGTCAAAATGCATGCACTTTGCTGAAGGCCCATATACATATGTAACTCTTAATTTAATGATCTGAAAGAAAAAATTCCTAAAGAAGCAAACTAACGCGCTTAAAATTAGCCAGGAGGTCACTAAAGTGGAAAACAACACAAAGCCAAAAAGTTTAAGGTTCGTTGTGATCCACTGCCTCCTTTCTCTGACACACAACATCAGCTCATTACTCCCAGTCCTGACCTAAAAGGAGAGAATAAACAGCCCGTTGCTTAGCAACGGGACTGCTGAGCAAAGAGTTAGAATTTGCTTTAATGCTGCTTCTTGGGCTGATCATTTCAAGGTCTTTGCAGATCATGCAACTTCTAAAAGCAGCCCTTCTCCATAAACACAGACTCAGATCAGGAATAATGTTGATACTCAAATACTGAAGAGAAAAGCATTTAAATGGCAATGTTACAGTAACTGTATTATTTAGCTTATATTTATTGAAACCCCACTATGTTAAGTGCAGTTTAAAATGAGTGATTTGTGTTAACTTGTACAAAATAAAAGGATATAAAGTTATATATTGTATATTTATTGACTAGACATAAAAATTTAACAAATAAATATATTTAGAGAATTATATATTCACATACATGCATATATATAAAATTTAAAAATTGCCTAGTATGTGTGTGAGTGAAATGTCAGCATCACAACTCAAATAATACACAACAAAGTATTACCTACAAAATAAATTTTATTAAAAGCAATTTTCAAGTATTGCAAGTATGTCCTAACAGAATAATTTTGAAAGAAAAAAGTAAAAGTGATGTTCTAGTTACTCTAAACTGATGGAGCTCCCTATAGGGTAATGACAGCTAGAATTCACAAGGAGAACACAAGGCACATAGTTTCTCTCTCTCTCTCTCTCTCTCTCTCTCTCTCTCTCTCTCTCTCACTTCTAGAGTCACAATATAGCAATAGAGCCCTGAAGACGTTCCCAGAAAACCGAATCCAGATAGATCAAAATTTAGCATCTTCTACGCATAATTTTAATGCCAATTTACTTTATTTTTTGCAACATGAAATTATCCCACGGATGACAGAAGGACTATGTAGTGCATGACTTCTTCAAGCCCACTGACTACTGTGCCCACGAAAGGAGAGAATGCCTTTGAGATTCTGGCAATTTGCTTTTGGGGAAAAAAGAAGTCGAGAATGAGAACAATAGTTCCAGACACCACAGATGGAAATTTAAATGTGGCGCGATCCTGCACGTCAGGAGCCAGCTAAGGTAACCGTGCTGCAATCTGCGAGCTCCTCTCGTGAAAAGATCCCTTGGCATCCTTTTAACAAGAGCAGCGTGGTGGTGCCAGTGTTTTGACTTGCTCCCATTTTCCAGTGTCTGAGCTCCTAACAACTCTTTCTACGCTGCACAGCTTACGTAATTTTAGGGTTATGCAATTGACATTAATATTTTTTCCTCTAACATCCATATTAGTAATGGCAATACAGAGCCTATTAATTGTTATGAGACTCCTCAGGAAAAAACCGTGCTGCTTTTGAGCTGCAGTAACAGCCATCTCGTGACAGTTCCTTTCAGTCAAATTTCTGAAGGTACTTTTTCATGTTATCCAGTATCGAACCAAGTCAATGCTTCAACAAGGGAGACCAACATCGGCACACAAATGAAATGGGAAGTCGAGAAGATGTGGGCACACAAACACGTGAACACACACAGCTTACAATATCTAGCAGCATCTTGGATGTTTCACCTTCTCAATGACTTTGCTTAGGAAAACAACATTTATTTATAAACTATGAATGCATATATTACAACATAATTAATTTTGTCACTTCATTGATCTAATAGGAACTAAATAAATAATTATGCCAAAAATTTGTTTAGCAAATAGTCAGGAGGAAAAAATGTTTTGAGGACTAAATCTCAACGTCATAGTTTAAAGTTATTTAATACTTGAAATAAAATGTCACAGATAGTTATCAAAATTGGCATAGGCTCAGATTTACTTTTGAATATTTCATATGTGCTTGTTCTCGGTCATTCTCAGTCCCTTTTCAAGTCATCTCAACTATCTTCCTCTCCCTGCCTGGGAAAGCCACTATGATGCATGCATCAAGGCCTTTCTTGGCTTGCAGTTCTTAATGTGCACAATTCCAAACTTGGAACTTCAAATTGTTATGGCTATTTTACAGGTGAGGAATCTTGGGTCCAAAAATACTTGTTACTTAACTTGTCAAATCACTAACCTAAGCGGCAACAAGGGTGAGAGTGGAACAGAATGTGTGCTGTTAATGGAAGAGCTGTACCACGCAGTTACCAGCAATGATAAAATATATCTCAACCAATCTCATACTTTACTCTGATAATTCAAGAATGCCTAGTGATGCCTCTCTAAACTACTTTCCCCAGAACTTCTGAGTAAAACTAGTAATAACTTCTTTTGCTAGCTCTGAGTAATAATGGATTCAAATAAAATGATAGGCAAGGTTTCTAAAAGCTTCCTTTCTACAATAATTGTTTCACCAAAGTTTCGGGAGAACTAAAGGCTACCTTCAAAGAACTGAAGATCTAAACTACTGATAAGAAGTCAAATGTTCTAGATGAATTAGGAGATGGCATTACACGAAAACCACTGCCAAAACAACACATCGACACAGTCAAGGACATGTCAAATGGAAGAAAGTCGGTGAATTCAAGGCCAGATAACAGACATATAGACATATAGATGGTTGAGAACACAGGCGCGCGCGCGCACACACACACACACACACACACACACACACACACACAGGAAAAAGCAGACCACTGTTACAAGTACTCTCCTGCTAAAAACTTGGCAGTCTTTTTCATAAAATGCTAAAATTGGTAAATGGAATTGTAATTGTAAAAATCACTTCAAGACTAAAACAAAGTCAGAAGTCCCATCCAGCAAATGACTGAATTGGTATTATTTTGGTATTATCAAATCACATTGTGTGGCACTTATGGACTTTGCTGAAAACATAAAGATGTCCCTTAGCTTCACCGATAAACGTAAGAATAAGGAGGTGAGCACAAAAGAGTCACAAAATTTTGGTAGAAAAAAGGAAAAAGCAGAAAGATGTAATTTTGGTGTGGTTATAACATTATGGCATTTAGATTGTCTTCAAACTTTTTCAGTGTTTTTATTTTGTGGGCATGATAAAATAGGCCCAAAACTGTAAGACATGATAGCAGGACAAATTCGAAAAGAGACGAAGCCATCGCACTCTCAAGCCACAGGAATACTGAGGTTAATCCTTACTAATAAGCTGAAACTTTAGGGCGAAAAACGAGGGAAGGAGGTGGCGGCAAACAAAAGATCTAAAAGAGGCATTTTCAGAATATTCTTATAAAGAGAGAGATTGCTATAATTTAAGCACTGAGCTGAAATCTGAAATCCTTAAAGTGTGTTTTTAGGCTGCCGATCCTGACCTCCTACAGACCAATTAGAGCTAAATAATTATTGTTGGTATGACAACCTCACGGAGAAACAAAAGACTTCACTTTCTTTAAGTAAAGCCGTAAAGGTGTTCTTTAGAACAGAAAATAAGGGGTGGCTATAAATTATGGGCCCTTATGAGATCACCTTGGATAATGACATTTTTCTTCTAATAATGTAAGATCACAATGGGTCATACAGGCCTGATGCCCAGACGTCCTCAATTGGAGCGTTTCAGCCATCTTACATCTAGGAATAGATTATCCAAGCCAAACTGATTGCTTCATTCCTATGGATAAAGAGGAAGACACTCAAGCACAGTATTAAATCCATATATTACTTTGTAGCGCTTTGGTTCCATATCTTGATAGCAGATATATTGAAAGATCTGTTTGCCAAAACCTATGTACATTTTTCCTTTGGAAAAAATCTTGCGATTACTTTTCAGTTATGTAAAAGCTGTTATTACTGATCATATGCAAATGAAGGACCCTTCATTGCTTTAGTACGTTGCATGAATCTTCATCATAGAGCTTTGTTGAGGTGTAATTCATGTGCAAATACCCCCTCCCGGTGTAGAACGTAATGCGTTTTGAGTCACAGAAGCATGATCATGACAAGATCACGGGCATGTGCAGGGCCGCCAACATGTTCCTGGACCTTGACACTCTCTCTCTCTCTCTCTCTCTCTCTCTCTCTCTCTCTCTCTCTCGCTCTCTCTCCCTGTCTCTCTCTCTCTCTCTTTCTCTTTCTCTCTCTCTCATTCACCTGCCTTCCTCAGGGAACCATTTATCAATGCCGTCTCTATACAGTCTTGTAGAGCTTCTAGATTGTTTTTGAAAACAGAAATATGAAGTGAGATTTCCCCCATTTCATTTGTTCTTTTACTAAACCAAAGTTTATTTCTGAATAATATGTCAAAATTTAGTTTTTTAGTCACTTATTGATGGTCATCTAAATTGTCTCCTGTTTGGATCCACAACAGCTAAGTCAATCGTAAATATGTCTGGGGAAATAATTATGTGTACAAATGCCAGCAGTTCCCTTTGGTAGCATCCATAAATTGAATGGTTATATTATATGGTCAGTATCACATATTTTACATTTTAAATCCTAAAATGTTTTCCAAAATGGTTATTTTCTAATCCCAGTATCAGAATGTAGGGTTCAAGCTAGTCCATAAATTCATCATTAATGAATACCCTAAAGTCATCTTAATTTCAATTATTCTAACATAGTTTCAGATGTCTAGTTGTTGTTTATTTCATAGTAACTCATAATATTCATTATCTGTTTGTTTATATCATCTTCAGGGCATGATCCAATCAAATATTCGCCCATTTTAAAAATACACTGATTGCATAGTATTGAGTATCATAAATTCATTATGCATTAAAATAAAAACTATTCATCAAATAGAAATTTTGTAGATATTCCTAACAGTGTAGCTTATTTGTTTTATTTTCTTGAGTATTAGTGGAAAGCTATCAATTTTAATTTTGATGAAATTAGATTTTTAAATTTTAACGCATAGTTTGTGCTGTTTAAGAGACATTTGCCTTAGATCAATTATATTTTTCTCTCGATTCTTTTGACATTTTAATAGTTTAATAATTTTATTTGGATCCATGATCCATTTCCATTAATCTTTCTGTACATGATTACATTTCCATCCTTCCATTTTTCCTTCCTTATTTACTTCCCCCTTGCCTCTCTCTTTCTCTCTTTCTCTTTCTTTCTTTATTCTTTCTGTTTTTTAACATAACATTAGATATGGCTGTCCATCTCTAACATTAGTTGTTGAGAAGATCATCATTTCTCCATATAACTTCACTGAGATCTTTATGGAAAATAAACAAGTTGTATATTTGTAGACCTATTTCTTGCTTCTGTAATGCATTTCAATCATGCTTTTGCTAGTACTATACTGTCTAGATTAAGGGAGACTTATATGAGATGTTGAATTCATATAAAGTATTTATCTTGTGTACTCAAAATTAGAAAAACCAGTGCACTTTGAGTAACTCCAGTCCTTTGAATTATTAAATAAATTTAGAATAAGTTTATCAATATCCTCCAAAAATCTACTAGACTGGTTCTTTATTGAAATTGCAATTAGATCTATAGGACAATTTTGAAAAAATTAGCATCTGAATGATGTTGAGTAACCCAATTAGAGAAGTAGGTATATTGGTTGCTGCAAATTTAGTTAGGCCTTTTCCTTTTTTTCTTTCTTTTTTCCCCCATTTTATTGATATGTATAAGTGCAAAATCTAAGGTTTACAATGAAGTTTAGTATTTTTTGCATCTATGTATCTTGTCAAGGTTACAAGGACTTTCCCGCTCTCCTTTATTTATTTGTTTGTTTATTTATTTATTTATTTATTTTTGAGACAGGGCCTCTCTCTGTAGCCCAGGCTGGTCCCGAACTCAATATGGAGCCCAAGGTGCCACTGGACTCATGGAAATCCTGTCTCAGCCTCCCAAGTGCTGGGATTACAGGCGTGTACCACCAATTAGCTCTTATTAAATTTCTTTCAGCTGTATTTTCTGGTGCACATTCTTACATAGATATTTCAAACACTTGATCAAATTTTTCCTTAAATATTTTACTATTGTATGTTACTTTACATGGTAGTGTTTTTAAATTGTTCATTGGAAATTTATGAAAATATATTTGATTTTTGCTTATTATCTTTGTACTGAACATTTGTAATAAATATAAATTCTAAACTTTATTTTATTTTGTGTATATAAATCATTTTATAAGGTCTTGTGTTTTTATATAACACTGAATATAATTTTCGAAAACTTTGTCAAGAATTATGCACTCATATTCATAAATAATATTGGCCTACAATGTTCTTTCTGTGTAATACTGTTTCCCTGATTGGGTGTCATAATAATATTATCTTTGTATAATAGAGTGCTTGTATCTGAAAGAAATCTGACACTATTTCCCCCGTAAACCTTTGATAAAATTCACAAATAAGGCAGTTTAATAGGCTCACACTTTTTGTCCTAACTTCTTGAACATATGGGTATAATAGTGATAAATGCTGTGATATTATCTTATACCAATTTTATGATCGGTTTTATCAAGTTTCAATTTGTTTTTCTCCTCCTCATAGCTTGTACATTGGTATTATCTGCATGCAAGGTAGCTCTTCATTTGATAGTATGTTATTTTCATCTTTATGAGGTTCTGACATGTATAGAAACACACTCATATATATGTGTATATATATATATATATATATATATATATATATATATATACACATGCACATTGCATATATCTACATTTTCCTTTAAATGTCCTTGAACCTTACAAGTTACTTAGAAATCCTTGATCCTTTCAAAGTTTTTGCTGAAGCCTTTTTATACAGTTCCAGGGAAGCTTTAGTCGGGCTCGCCTTGCCCCAGTCCTTAAGCAGTACCTACCCTGAGTTCTCCACGTAAGACCAAGTGTGGGATGAAGGCTTTTTGACAGTGCATTGTGGAAGTACAAATGACACTTCTCCCTCTGTGATCACCAGGAATTGTTCTGACAATTCCACTTCTGAGAGTCACTCTCTGACCCCGAATAGCTTTCTCCTATAGCTGCATTTATATGTACTCAAGTGACAGCTTGAAAAGAGTGCTATGCAAATTGCTGGGCTTCTTTCTCTGTTTTTAGCAATCATTATTTTGACCTCCTTGATGTGAAATGCTTCTTTTATTCCCTTGAAGAGATAGGGTGAATGGATTTCATCACTCCACCATCCAAGCGCTATATTACTTTTAATCACAGAATTATATGCATTCAAAGATATTTATAAAATGAATTCCTCTTAAGAGAAAATTCTCTGCATTTCTGTACTGACCTTCTACATAAAGAGGAAGTCAAAACATCTTCCTTTGCAAAAATCAGAAGATATCGAGAGCTACTAAGTTAAACATCTACCTTCAGTTCTCACGAGTTGACGTTAAGGCTGTGCTGACATTCCTATCTTCTGATGATAGACTCAGTGTCAAGTTTATCTTGTTGCTTGGGAATATACATTTTTCAAACGAAAATTCTTAAATGAAATGACTGACTATTATATTTACTCAGTAAGCTGTAAATCACAATACTTGCAAGTATCGTATTATCTAATTCAAGTTTTATAAATCTCCTCTGAGTTATGATACCTTGAGTTTTTATTTCTATACATGGAGGGAGGGTTTCAGATCCACTAGACATCAGCAGATCCTCCCAGCACTGACCTATAAGGACCAGAAGAGAGAGGTGAAAGGACCTTCCAGGCCCTGTCACTGGGTGCTTTCCATGTGTCCTCATCTCTTATGCTGACTGGTGTGTCCAAACAAACCTCTTGGGTCAACTACTAAGGCCTGACAGAGTGAAATGTTTAGGTCACATGGTGTTTAATACAGAGCAGACATCCAATACCATTTCACAAAATTAAAAGATTTATGATATAAATTAACTATTTAAAATACTACCTATCTTGACCTGACTTAGTTTATTTAATGATCTGTTTCTTTGTCCCTATTACAGTGTCTCATTCATGATACTCGGTTCAAGTTATGTGCCATCTTAACTTAAGAAAACTTGTAAAACTAAATGTAATTTTGTTAACATAGAAAACATCAAACTCTCGATTTGTAAAAAGGCACGTGATCTGTTCAGGTGGAATAGCAGCCAGTGAAAAATGGAGCACAACGGGAACACTGCCATTCTTAAACGGAATCACAACTGTTTGATTTTTCAAGCATAATTTTCAGTTGTCTTAAGTCTCCAAAGATAGAGACAGTTAATAATTTGCACTCATATGTTGTATGTTTTAAAGTTTTGTTTTTAGTCACAAAAGTGTCCATGTTTCATATAATATGGCTTAATAAATACAAAAGCCTCACCAGAGGCCTATAATACAACATAACCTGCAGAAAAACAGTCTGTGATTATAATTTGAGAATTTATATTTCAAATTGTGAGACCACACAAATTACGACTCTCATTTCATTAACTTTCTTAAGATTGTGTATCCTCTCAGCATAGCTGAGATAAAAAGTGAATAACAAAAAAATAATACGCATGCTTTCTCTGTAATGCAGAAAACTTAAGCTCCAGGTAATTTCTGAAACAGCTCAATGATGTTCTTAGACACAGGCAAAGAGTCATATTTTATGAAAGTATTTAGCTACAAACTTTTAAATAGAATGCATCTGGGCTTACAGGACAGTGGCTGAAAATGATCAGAATAGTTGTAATTCAGATGTTATTTTTTAAGAGCAAAAATCTACTAACAAGTATTGAGAGGTCTCCATTATTGTAAGAAAATCTTTTGATTTTTGAGGAAATGAAGACATACCTCTCAGATCACTTGAAAGAGAAGGAAGTGGAACCAACAAAATAATAGTGGATCCCAGTAAGTCCAGAGATATGTTCCTATTTTCTTTGTTTCTTATTTCTACATATTCTCAATTTTATCATTTCTTTGACTCTCTCTCTAGCTGTTATCTATTGTCTCTTGCTTACTCTGGGCTTCTGATCCTGTATTTTTTGCTCTATTTGATTATTTTATGAGTGTTTCTAAAATGAATGAATCAGTTTTTGTTGATACCATTTTGGTTTTATTAGTAATAATTCAGGGGAGTAATTATTAGAAGATAGCATGCAAGAAAAACAAAAAAATGACCACTTGGTGAAGTCTGTGTTGCCCTCAGAGAGATTCCTTAGGCTACTTCTTGAGTATCTGATGTTTAAAAAAGGAGAAAAGAATGTAATGTGTGGAACAATCATGATGTCACCGTTGCTAATGAGTGGTAGATCAAAATAAGGCACCAAATTGTGTAGGGTACAAAAATATTTCCTTAAATTTCTCAATGACATGTTCTAGCAAAAATGTAATGGTTTCGTTAAACTGGATTATTAACAAAGCATCGCAGTTTTCCAGCATAATGCTTAAGTTTAGGAAGCAAATACATGCCTTTGAAGGGCTGTGTTATCCGTTTCAACTCAATTTCAGTGTACTCAAGTAGCATTCTCCATATGAAGGAATTTTGGCTGTATACCATCATATGACAGAACATTCTTCCATGGTAGATCTAATTTTTTTTTCACTGCAGTTATACACAGAATATAGCTCGTTTTCAGCTGATTTGTTCAGCTACTATTTACCAACTACACCTCACAGATAGAAACGCTTGGAATTTCACTTTCTCGGCAAGATGGTAGAAACGTTGAAATTTCCCCCAAAGTGATTGCCCAGGCAAAATGATGGCAGACACAATAAAATGGGACTTAAAAGGAAGCAAGGCCTCATGAGACTTAAATTCCTAAATGGTACCCAAATATTAAATTAATTCTAGGATGGAAAAATTAAACTTTGTATCAAATACTTTCCATTAACTATTAAACGCACGCCTCAAGAGTTACTAGCATCGTGTCTCATGTCTCATAAAATTTGTTTCAAAAAATTACATTTTTCTATCAAAGAAAAAGGTAGAAACATTTCTCTACGCTATATCCATAGCGTGCTTGTTACAAGTCCCTCCAAAATATTCACCAAACAAAAGGGAAAGAAACTGCATTAAAAATAAAGTATTACGTTGAAAATTTAAAATATTGGCTTAGCAGGTATTCAATCAGTATTTCAAAATAAGAACCTTTTCTACTTAAAATATTCTTAATATGTCAGAAAAAAGGCTCTGGCTTTTCAATTATTCTTTCATCACTTGCATATTTCTGATATTTACAAGTTTGATTTCTTAATAGTGATGTGAAATATAGGAACCCACTTGCTTTCTGACTCTGACTGAAATTTTCCTTGAATTAAAAATCAAATTTAAAGACAAGTCAAGAGTTAAATAAATTACCATAATGGGAAATATTATTTTCAAGAGTCTTTTCTAGGACATTAGACATTAAGCACTAGGATATTAGGTATGTGTCTACTAACCCCTCATTTGCCTTCCGTGCTTCCGACATAATCAATGCCTGGCCAAGTCTCTTCTATCGGTTGTACAAAGTCCATTCATCCACTCAAAATACGTTAGACAATAGCATTGCTAGATCCCAGTGACCTCTCTGACCCTTCAGATCTCAGAAACTATAGAAACCCAATATATCCTATCATTTGAATGTGATTTTCACATTATGATAGTAATTTTTGCTACCAAATTGATCACCTATGTTGGACAGAAGTAGTAAAACACACTTAATTAGAATGATAAAACAAAAATAAGAACACTGGAAAGTGACTGGGCAGTCTTAAGAGTACATGCACATCGTACCACTTTGAGTTGTGTTGGGGAAAGTTAATGAACATGCACTGGTGGGACTACTGCTGAGGTATTTCTGCTGTTAGTGCAGTGTACTGGATGTTTATGCCTCCACAGATTCCACACATTGAAATCTAACTCCCAGTGCAGTTGTGTTAGAAGGAGACATCTTTGAGAGGTGATTTAGTCAGGAGGACAGAACCCTCATAAAGGAGACTCATACCCTTGTAGAAAGAGGACTCAGAGAAAACTTAATCCTTTGCACCACATGACGACACAGAGAAAAGGTGGGTGCTCATCAGACACTGACTTCATTGGCACTTCAGTCTTTGATTTCTCAGCCTCCAGAGAAACAAACTTTTACTGTTTATAAGTCACCCAGTTTGGGACATTTTGTTATGGTGACCCAATGGACCAGGCGAATAGCTTCTAACAAAAACACATGGATGATTTTTAAATACAAGGCTCATTCATTTTTCTTATCGATATCTTATCTTGTACATCCTCAAAAAGCCAACACACCGTTTCATAGTCCCCTCTAACATTTAGAGGTGACGGTTTTTAAAGACTTCTCTGCTTCTTTAAATGAGAATATAGTAATTCCTTTCTAATGGTCATAAGTAATGCTTCAGGTTAATAAAGCATGTTTCTATCATTCTCTCAAAATAAATTGTTGCAGAGATTTCTTCCTTCTGTTCAGATTTTATGAAATTCATTTTTTCTATTATATTTTCCATTTGTCGTGTAATCCAGTAAATTTATTTAGCATCAATATTAAATCACTGAAGTACAGATTAATAAGAATGTGTTAACATTTACAGAATGATTAATATTTCTACGTCCAAAAGAAAACAATAAAGCCCAGATTCTATCAGCAAGTTATCCATTATAATATCAAACTCTGAGAAGAATTTTACTTTTAATGAAATGCAGAAAAATTACGGTATAGAATATACTTATAAAACTCTGAGAACTCGAAGTCTTATTTGTAAATCAAGAGTTGAACTTGATTATCCTATCTTTGCCAAATACTTTAGATTTGGTAAAAAGCCCTATCTTATTATAATTTCTTTTAATGTGATTTCTAATAATTTAAACAGTGTAACATCATACATAATACATGTCAATATACTGTGCCAATATAGGATGTGATATAGCTATACTCCTCTTTTATATTTAAGATGTATGAACTCAATACATCCTGTTATCCAACTCAGCCAGCTAGACATTTGTGAAGAAAGTTAAACCCGATACTCTTTTTTTTAAAAAAGTTTTCTTTGAGTTTGACGAACACTACAACCCCTGATTGGAATATTTTTAATCTACCTAATGAGAGTAGCATTTTAATTATAAGAGAAATTGGTGTTTCATTACAAAAATGTGTATTAAATGAAATATCAGCACAGAGAACAAATGAGGAAGGTAGGATAGCCAAAAATCAGTAGGGCCTGTATACAGCTACATAAGGATGCATCTTGCTCACTTTTAAGTAAAGTACTAGTAATGAAAATGACTAAAAGATATAATAACTCAACATAAAAGAAAGAGGCGTTCAGCTTTTTAAAAAATTATGGTTCCTCTGAGGAAATAAGCCTGAAAACATCATCATCAAAATTTTAATGAGACTTCAGATCTTCTAGATGCTTTCAAAGAAGATGCCCTCTTCCCCCCGTCCCCCTTTTAAAAAGAAATTGAGAAATGTGAAAGCTTAAAAAAATATATAGGCTGGCAGGAAGAAATCCCATCCTGTTGGGTCTCTGAAACAGCGGAGGACTGAACACTTGTAAACATGGTACCTTGAGCAACAGTTGCCTTATGGCTTGTAGTTTGAGGCCAAGAATAGCATGATAAACTTAGAATGTGTTTATCTCTTGGCAGCTTCGTTTTACTTGCAAGCTGGGAGGGACAAAGACCAACAATTTTCCACCTACAAAGTGCATCTCAGCTGGCAGAGAAGTCGGTGAGTAAGTTAACTTGAGCCTTCAGATCCCAGCCGCTCTCAAAGACAGATGGACACTTTTGGATAGGGGGATGATTCAGCCAGTACCTCAAAGCATTTGTGGTTAAAATGTCCTGGAGTTGGGATACGGGGGTGGGAGGAAGCTCTAATTTGGAGACTTCACATACATTTAAAACTATTTTAAGAGACAAGTGGTATGTGTGCAAATTCTTATAATTCCACATTCATTGCTAGTTGAAAACAGGTAGGAAGGTAGGAGAATGTCGGAAAACTTGGATGTTTATTTAATGGGAGAGGTAACCAAGATTTTTTTCTTGAAAAAAATTTTTGCTTCTTCATAAAACACTGTATCTGTTTCACTCAATAGGTTAATGTCAATCGTTTAATGATTGTGTTTAATATGTCTATCCAGGTAAACTTTAGTGCTTTATTTCCAAATTACTTATGGTAGAAATTACCCTAAGCGTATGAGGTGTTGCTTAGAAAAGAGGAGCTGAGGTGCTGTGATTTTCAATACTACACAAAGGAACTGTTTGTTACAGGGTTTGAGACATCTGCAGAAGTCAGGTTATTTGTGTATTAAGGGTGTTATGTTTCAAATTACAGAGATATTTTGAGATCATAATACAAAATTCTTTTTTAACCCACTGGATTCATATTTTTTTTTGTTTTTAATACAAACCTCTTCTATTTCAAAGCACAGAAACTTGCCCAAGATTATTCAGGGAAAATATAGATAGAATGTACAGGTAAAATCTGTTGGTACCCAGAGAGCTTTTTTTATGGATACAGTATGGTTTTGATTTGACAACAAATTCCAGGGAAATTGTTTATGTTGTCATAAAGAACAAAAGATGATCCTGTTCCTTTTCATAAAAACTTCTGTGATCCAATAAAAAATGAAAAATAATACCACTGATCACTGATAATTCAACCCCAGAATTTCTGTTTGACTTGTTCCATGTGAAACAAGAAAAAGATTTTACATAATTTTACGTTATCAAAATTTATTAAAAATGAAAACCAATGACCAATGCAATGGACACTTACCAATAGATTTTTAAGTAGTTCGGCAAATGACTCACCGAGTGGTTTGTTTTTTTTTTTTTTTTTTTTTTTACAGATAGTGGCAAATTAACATATTTTACACCCAAAGCAAAATGAATGCAATCGAGCCTGCCAAATTCTAATTCCTTTGCCTTGTCACATGTCCAGAAAAATTGTTTGTTTTCCCAAACACAGTCTCCTGTGGATGCCCAGAGCACCTCATGCTTGAGTCTTAAGTCCTGATGGGGATCAGAAGTTAGCTTTTTAATTTGCACATGGCAAACTTCTGTTTGTCAAGGACATTAGCCTAATCCAGGCTAGCATTAATTTTTCCCTTCTATTGTGTATCCTGAGTGTACCAACATGTGCCGTTCAAATTTTACCACCACATGGAAAGTTTCTTTACGTTTTCCTTTACATTAATAGTCACATGACAGGAATGTCACCAAAGTCGTTATGATTGAGAATCTGAATTGACATAAAGATTCCTTGCTTTTAGAGATCAATTGGTCCTAGCTAGAGGAGAACTATATAACTAAACTTTGTGCTTTTGTAGTGAATTACCCCTCTTTAAATATCCGTGTGTTGAGTACTATAATAGTGGATGGAATCAAAGTGGAATGCTTTTTTAAAGGATTTGGCTGTGAATATGCTTCTGTGCGGTGTGATTTTTACACACTCGTGGCTTTGTTGCCTTTCCTACCTTCACTTCTGAACCCTGAAGAAGTTACAGCGTCTGTACAAATGATGCCACATCTCTGAAGGAGAAGATTGCACAAAATGAGTCTGAGCCCAAGGTGTGGGTGACTAAGTCAAGGCAATCCTAAAATAACTTTCAAAGTACTTGTCAACAGTAACAACAAAAGTTGCCATCAACAATGCTTCAGCCTCATACAGATGCGGTGTAAGCGCCAGGATATATTCCTGGGAAGGAATGAATGTTGATGACAACTTTTATCACATAGTCCTTGGACACGTCACACAGGCTAGTAGAGACAGACAGAGAGAGAGAGAGAGAGAGAGAGAGAGAGAGAGAGAGAGAGAGAGAGAGAGATTCAGGAACTCTAAAGGAAGTGGAAAAGGGTTGGGGACGAAACAGTAAGTGCTTTTTCTACATAAAAAGGAGGAGTTGCCCACAGACACAGCACTGGCCACTGTCGGTTGTGAGGAAGGGGGAAGCAGTGCTGTGCTCTGGGGATGTTTGAGGAGAGGCCAAGGAAGAACACAACAGGGAAAATGCTTCGTCATGGCAATGGGGCCCAAAGGATCCTGGCCTCCCAACAAAAGCAGACTCCCTACCGGCCCCAAACTGAGCGTCTCTCTTGTTCTTGTTTGTATTAGCCCCACCTGATATAAATAGAAGCTTTGAAGAGTCTGAAAAGATGAAAAGTTGCTTTTCCCCTCTGAGCCAGAGGAGATATTCTGCCAACTACTTCTGAGCATAAAACGGCAGAATCCTGTCCAGTGAGACTGAGAGGGCTGGAACGTAAAAGCTCACTGTCCAGCGCAGACTTAGCCAGCGAACACTTTCCATTTAAAAGCTTCTTGCTTCTGAACAAATACCGCTAACTCCCTTGAAGATTATTTTAGCCCTCGTCGCTCTTGCGCAAAGGTTCCTCGTGTACTTTGAGAGCCTGCTTTCGTTCCGTTGAGAGCAGGCCATCTCTATTTGGGGATCATGAGAGCGAAGCCTGTTGCAGACCGATGGCTTTGGCTCTGAACCGCGCCATTGGAGGGAGGTTCAAACGGGCACCGGTGCTTTTCCTAGGCTTGTGCCACCTGCACCTGTGTTTTCGGCTAAGAAAATATTTCTGCCCCTAGGAATATTTAAACTGCCTAAATTCAAAAATATTGAAGACGGCTAGGCAACTTGTGTTAAGGACTTGGTTATTTTATCTTTGTAAAGAGTCCCAGCCCAATTTTAGCTTCCTTCTTTTCTGAGGAATTTTTTTCAACTTTCTCTACCTCAATTTCATATTGATATTTCAATTCACCCCCTGACCACTACAATTCCCAGAGGACTAACCAAAGTAAAAGAAATTACAAGATTGGATATAGAAGTAGCCAAAGATTACAAGGTATCTATGTTTTAAATGTGGGGGAATTTGATTTCTCAATTCCATTTGATATTTCGTTCTAGACTTAAAACATTCAAAGCCCATCTCTGAAAGTCTGTTCAGTGCAGTCATTGGTATGTAATTTGTTGAACAACAAACCTTCTGCTGATTTAAAACTCAAATTACAGCAATTCCTCTTAGATAGGATGATCTCACTCTCTTCAAAATTTGTAAATATGTTTAACTTACCACATTTTCGTTTGTCTTCAAAATAATGTTTTAAGGAATGTTAAATTTTTTTCTGTCCCAAAAATACTTCTGTAAGACATATATTTCTGTAAATAATACACTTTACACATTCTTCAATCGATACCCTATTTGATAACTGAGTGTGTTCTTAAATATTTAATGTGGTCATGTATGTGGGTTGCTGTGCCCCTTGGACTCTTTTCTTTTCGTTGCCCTTCATTGTCCTTCTTCCTCCCCATCTCTTAGCTCCTAGGTCCACCTGCAGTCCATCTTCCAGCAGAACAGCCAGCTGTGCTGGCCCACACCATTTCTCTTTGCAGGTGTGCTAAATGAAACAGTGAACAGTGAATATTTTAATAACATCATTGTATCTTACATAAAGTCTGGTTTGAGCAGCATGTTTTCGAGTCCTGGAAGACATTGTCTTGAGTCTTTCATCTCTGTGAACCATAAAGTGAGCCCACAGGTATTTGCCTACAGACAATCTCTGGGTCTTATATTGATTTCACACAATAGAAACAAATAGTCAAGGACAGAAAAGTTTATATTGCTTAAAATACTGTGAGAAAAAAAACAGGCAATGATTAACGAAACCTTGCTGTATAATCCAACGTTTAGTAAAAGCACTCCATGCAGTAAAGCTTACCGTAGGTTTATTCAAAATAGTTTAATATTAACTAAAGGTGTATTTGGATGATTAAATTTTTAGTACATTAATTATTATAAAATTATATCTAACAGAAGGAGTCTAAGGCTAAATCCATGGAGATAGGGTAAGAAACAGGGGCCATTTTCTCAGGCCCCTAAGATGGCTCACCTTCCAAAAAAGCAACTTTGCTGTCTATGTGGTCGGTACAAGAACTAACGTCTGCACATAGGAATTGTTCCACTAAGTATGCACACAGGGTGTATGAACTCATGCAGTGTAAGAAATCTGTACCCCCCCTCAATGAATGCTTAATCTGCGCCTGAAATTATTACATACACTTATCTTGGTTAGCTTCAAAATAATTCTCCCAATCAGGTATTATTACTTTTGTAAAGAAATTGGTGTTCAATTTTTTCTAAATTGCCTAAGTTGACATGTTCCATACAGTTCAGAAAGAAATTTTGGACTGCTGAGCCCACACCTGGTGTCCCTGAACACTCTACAGAGAAATTCTGCAAGAACAAGATTCAGTGTAAGTAAACTACAATAAACTGATATAAATAGGGGGAGGGAGAAAGAGAAAGACTATATATGGCAAAACTGGTATGATTTGCAAACTTTGAAGTATAAGATTTTCAGGAAAACATTCAAGGAAGAATTATTTTTTGGGGGGGGAGGAAGGTGAAATTTTTGGCAACTAGAAAGTAAAGAAGAAGGACAGGGGAACATTTCCTTACTGTTTGAGACTAATTAAAATGTGCAAAGTATTTAGCACCGTGTCTGGCATATTTAAAACCCTACAATACAAACAATGTTTTAATATTGTTGATGTTTAATATTAAGCTCCATAAATAGTATTAAACAATAAAATATGTTACTATTACTTGACATACTGTAGTATAAAGATGAGATATAGGCTGGTATGAAACATACTTAGGGCAGTTCACAGTTCCAAACAAAATGCACTTTTACAACTATTCGCCAGCGTACTTTTGACAAAGTTATAACTCTTCAGTTACACAGGCAGAGAATCCGGCCACACAGGCTTCAGCGATTCCAGATGTGAATAGGTCCATGTTGATGGAAAATGTTGTGACAAATGTTTTCTCATGTGATTCCCATGTTTTCAAACTCATACAGCACATAATGCGTTTGTAAACACAAGCGTATGTGTTAGAAATAAAGGAACTTCCCCTGATATTCAGAATCAAGTTATCTGGGGACAGGGAGAAGAAAGGCCTTTTATTAGTGAAGCTTTGTCTTTGCAATAATTTAAAAGGGAGAGAGATAAAGGATTAAAGGCACTAGGAGCACGAAATCAAATAAACAAGCCATAACTTGAATTTAGACAATAATACCTGATGATGTACCTTCAGACTTTATGGAAGAATTGAAAAGCTGGTACATTTTCTCATGTGATGTGTAAAAGAGGAAAACATTAATATAAAATCTGAAAAGAGTTTTATAAAAATATTGCACACATTTGCACATAGTTGTGTAGAAGAGTAACAGTGAAATTTTATTCACTTTAAATATTAAAACAACTTTATCATGGAAACACAGTTTTTAAGAAGTAATAAATAGTATCTGTCTGTACAATAACATACATAAAAATTGTTGTTCAGAACTCTAAAATAACTCTGACTCTTCCATAAAATATTAATTTTCTTATAATTAGTAGAATAGATAATCCACTTTAATAGCTACAAAAAATGTTCAATTCAACACTGACTGGATTTTAAAATTATTATTTTAATGATTTCATTGTAAACGAACCTCAAACATTTGAATTATCTTTCATTAAATAACACATCCTATTAAAAACTTAGGTAAACTGTTCTTGGCATGACAGTTTGATTTCAGCTCATCTAAAATGATTAAAATGCTGATTTTCTATTGGTTAATATTACAACACATTGTTGGATATGATAAAAATTTAATGAATAAATTTTTCTCTATTATCTAACTCTCACAAACAATGCTAAATTTAAATACTAAAAACATTGTATTTTTTGTATTCAGTATTTCTCTATATCTTAGAGTTGTTCTTTTTGGTGAAAATATATTTTACTTTATTTTAACTTTAATTTGGTCAATTTTCACTTCATAAATAGTATTTTTTGATTTCCACAAAAATTATAGATATAACCACAGAGTTGATTTTAAAAAAAACTGAAATAAAACCCCAAAAGTTTCAAAGGAAGAAACACAAAAAGGCAGTTTATTTCTCAGCAGAAATAGCCCCTTTTATTATAGGAACATTTTGGACTTTACCACAAATATATGTTGCACTCCATATACACACGTGTCTTCTGGGCAGACACAAATAGTGCACAGGCCAGTCACAAGGATTTAACTTAAAGGAATGTCGCTCACAGTGCTTGCTAGAAAGCACAGAAGCAGAAGTTGGGGATGAGGACAACTCAGATGAAGGGGACCATCGAACACACAAGTGGAAGAGGCAGGGACGAAGAATCGGAAGAAAGAATAAAGATTTGCCGATTTCAGGAAAACTATCTGCCATTGTCTCCAAGGGCACTAACACGAGAAAAAGCAAAAAATGAGAGAAACAAGCCCGCAGCTGATGGCTGCTTCCACCTTCACGTGCCCCTGAACTCAACGTTTCTGTGGTTTAGAAAAGGTCTTTCTGTTCAGTTTTGATGAAATTTCAAACTTTTCTCCAAAATGACTGTATCAAGCTCAGAATCTAGCCAGCAATGTGTGTATTCCAAATTCCCCATATCTGTGTCAGTATTCCAATGGGAGAAATGTACTTTAGGTTTAGTATGCATGTGTATAGTGATTAATGATACTAAATGTCTTTTAGCTTGCTTACTGCAGATTTATATTACCTTTTTAGAGCCTTTCTATTCAAATTTCTCCTATACGGTTATTAAATTGTCTTTACTTTGTGAAAATTAGAACTTTTTTGCGTATCTTGGCTAGTCACCCTTTACCAGAAATATGATTTGCAGTTCTTCCTTCAATATGGTTTATTTTGATTTTTAGAATTTTTTAAAATTTTTGTTTTCTTGTGTGTGTGTTTGTGTGTTTGCTAATGATGGGACTCAAGGCCTCAACGCTGTGCTACATTTCTTAAACACATTTTTAAAAAATAGAATGCTCCTAAGTTGCTAAAGTGCCCAGCAGGGCTCAAGTTATGATGCTCCTGCCTCAGCATCCCAAAAAGGTAGGATTAAAGACCTGAATTACTTCCCAGCCTAAATTTTTGGTAGAGTCCTTGATAGTACCAAACTTTTTTAATTTTCGTGAAGTCCAATTGAGTAATTCCCCTCCCCAGTATTCTCAAGCCATGTCCTCTTATTCTTTTGCTTAAATAATATAATGGAGATTTTATCTTGTATTTTCTTCTCAAATGTGTTAGCCATTATATTGAAATCTGTGGTCTTGAGTCAGTTTTTGGGCATAGTGTGTGATCAGTCTATCACCATTGTGTTTTAGATAAGTAAGTAACAGTTCTAGCAGTATTTACTGAAAGACAGCGCTTTCCGCCATAGTAGTGCTTTAGCGCATTTGTTCAAAATAAATTATCTTCAAGATTTATTTCTGGGCTTTTGGGTTTCTTTCTTTCTTTTTTAGCTTACTTGCCTACGGTTTACCAGTGCATGACAAACTCTGATCCCAGGAAGGGCGCATTCTCCAGCTTTGCTTGGGTTTGAAAAAGTACATGCTTCTTAGCCCTTTGTTTTTCCAAAGACATTTTAAGAGCATTTTGACTATTTATGGACAACTGCTGGTATGTTGCTAAGAATTTTGTTTAATCACTAGACTGATTTGGGAAAAATTTCTTTCTTAACAGAGTTGGATGCTTTGATCCTTGAACATGGAATATTTTCTATTCAATTTGATCCAATATATTGATCTCAACAAAGTTTCATAATTTTTGAGTGCAAGTTTTCTAATTTTCAAAAAATTGATTCCTATATAGTGTATGCTTTTGTGAATGTTGCATTATTAATATAGTTTGCAGATTTTTCTTGCTAATGTATAGAAATATAATTCGTTTAATGTATATAATATTCATATATTGCTAGCCTTATTAGTTTTGGTGTATTTGTGGAGACATTTGTTGATATTTTTCTTCATAAAGGTCATATCAATTTTAAATAAAATTACCTTTAGATCTTATTTTCCTGTCTAAACACATTCAATTTCTCCTCTCCTCTCTTGTCCTCTCTCCTCCTCTCTTCTCTTGTATTTTTCTGTTAGACGACTTTTGTCATTCAGACAACGTTGAATAGACATGATGCCAAGGCACGTCTTTGCTGTGACCCCAAACTTAGAAGGGAAACTACTGAGTTTGACGTTAGCTATGGAATTTTTCATAGTTGCCTTATCTCAGGATGAGGATGTGGCTCTTCTGAAGAATTTCTGCTTTTTAGCTGACACTCTGGTGAGGCATTGCAGTCATGCTTTCCTTTACTTCTTTTACATGGCTTTCTCTGAACATTCTTGCAAGGCCATTTTAAAGTATTTTTCACCTAAGTACAAAATCTGAACCCCCAAACGCAATTTCCACTGCCTGTTTCTCCCTCTTGTGAGTAGTCTTACTTTACTGTTTATTCAATTTTGCATTGCAATTAAAAATAAGCAAGTTGGATAATATTTTTATGGCATTGCTAGAATCTGGTCGCTGTTCCAGGAAGCTTTTGGTGTTTGGGCTCTTGGCTGCTCAGTGGCGGGTCAGGAGCAACTCTCTGAAGCTTGTCCTTTCAGTGAGCAGTCACAGAGATGCTTCGGCTTTTCTTTTCTTTTTTTCCATTATTATTTTTATTTTCAAGCCTGGTTTTGGGTACTCATGTTCATATTAGCGTATCTTTGTGGAGTCTTATTTGAGCACAGAAAGACTTCATGCTCAAGTACTCTGGATCTATAAATCTTTCCTAATTTGCTTTAAATCTGTTATTTCTGAAATCAACATATAGTGTTCATTTGTTTTAAATTTTTAAAAGAACAAAACATACCAATATTTTCTATCACCTATATATTCATCTGCCTCCTGAAAAAAAGTATTTAGTAAGAGAATGCAAGACTTCTTTGACATTCAAATACAAATCAGTGTAATTTACTAATTTAACTAAATATAGAGGGGAAAGAATCTCATTATCATTTGCACAGATGCAGGAAAGTCATAGAAAGTTTCAATTCTCATAATATGATTTTAGAAAAGTTAACCAGACATTTTCTATTTATAAACATTAAAAAGACAAAATTAAAATTCAGTGGTTATGAATGCAATTTATTTACTAAAATTATTTTAAAAGACAACAATTACCCAAAGTTTGACTCATATTTAAATATGCGAGAAAGATAAAGGGTAGGTTACAGGGGGCTCTTTGACCTTAACAATGGCTAAATTATATACTGCAATAACTAATAGAGTTGACCAACTATTTTCTGTATTTTCACTGTTTGTACATTATATAATAAAAATGATTACATTCATTACCTTATTTGACTGATAATTTCAATGGTCTATGCATAGGTCAAAACTCATCAAATGGTCTTTGTCGCATCTCTCTCAACCCGCAAGAAAGACGCAACAGCCGCGGTTCTTCTCCAAGCTTTATTCAGGCCTCTTCTTAACCTTGTGCTCGAGCACCTTCTTTTCTCTCTCCTTCTTCCTCTCCTCTCCTCTCCCCGCTAAGCTGCAAGCAATTTTATAAGCCCCACAAGCCTATCATATCTCACTACATGGCGCTTTTAGATAGGAGCCTGCACATGAGGAGATCAGTCGCCAGTACGCGATTTCCACATATGGAGTTGTTTATCACATTTTATTAGGAGGTGTGGCTGCCACGCAGGCGCCATCCTTTGGGTGCGGCATCTAATCCTGCCCCTTGGCCCGTTGCCCAGTGCCATCTTAGGGTTCGGCTCCCCACATCTCCCCCTTTTTCTTTTATTAAAAGTAGGGCAATGGTCACGCAAATAGGAGAGAGTAGAGGTCCGATACCCCTGGCCAGCCGGCCCATGAATTCTATCTCGATATCTTTTATAGGGGATGGGAACATGGATACCAACCCATATGCTATCTGGCGTGCTGTCCTCAGGGGCCCCTGTCAAAGGGTCCTCCCAAGTGCAGTGCTTTGCCTCGCATCCCATGCATGCCCTTTGTGATGGGAGCCTTAATTTTTAGCATTTTTGATGGCCATGACCCAAACCTGGGGAGAATATCCCTGGTCTAGGGCCACAAGGGCCTGTATGAACATGTGATCCTTTCTCCTCTGTGAGGCTCTCATCTTTACAATGCACCAAAGGCAAATAGCAAAGGCTAAAATCAGCAAGCTTGAAAGGGCACCAGTCCCCGCCCACTCCTTTAAGCCTTGTGTTGCCCTCGTAATCCAATTGCTCAAACCCGCGGCTGCAGATACATCCACTCGAGTGGAGTTGACATGAACAGTAGCCACCCGAAGGTCTCGCATCAGCCTTTGAAAGTCAA